>PKMM01004481.1:1287277-1312472 GCA_002933915.1 Eutrema heterophyllum | reverse complement strand
TACTAGCATGTTGCAAAAACAAACACTTAATCCACTCTAACTCATTCAAGGCTTATCGCAACTCATAATCTTTTCTCTTAACCACAATGTCTCATGCCTACAAGTTCTCTTCTCAACCAACCCTCACATTCATTTGATCTTTCTTAAGGTGCGGTCTCACAAATGGGCAAGTGATCAAGTCCAATCGGTTTGGAAGAAGAGGCTTTTGGCACTAGTTAATGTGAGTGCAAGGAGGTTCATTCTCTTTTTGGGTGACTTACTCTCAAGGAAAATGAATATGCAAAAGCAAGGAAGACTAGAAACAATTTATGCATACAAAGTTAAGCTCACATTGTTCTACTCTCCTAACAAAGCATTCTACCTGAATGGTGATTCCATTTCCTCTTCTTATCTTACTTCCTTGAAGCTCATTAAACCTCTCAAGCCCTTTTGGCTAAACCAAACTCCCTTTTCTCTTCCCAAAATGCCAAACTTGTAGAGAACATTTTTAATCGACCCCTTTCTTTTCTTCTTACTCTCCCTAAACTTTTTATTCTTTCTCTTTTTCAAACATGGAGAGTGTTTTTATTTTCCTTTCCTAGGGTCTTTCTTTTAAGTACTTCTCTAGAGTTTGCTTTTTCAACCAATTCTCATCTCACATTTCGCAAGTTCATGTTCCCCAAACCCAATACCATTCAATCCATTGATCACCATCCTAATGCTAACCTTTTTCTTTGAACAACTTAGACTAGCTAAAAATGAAAGCTAACCTTTGTCGTTCCCAATACTTACAAGATTTTACACACAATAGCACATCAAGAAATAGGCCTCACTCAATCAAACAACGAGGGGTGGAAAGAAAACGGTTAAGGTAAAATGTAGGGAACCATTCTAAAGATGAGAATGGCCACTCGGGTTATTAGAGAGTGGTAAAAGTGGATAAGATAACCCAAGTGTTTTCTTTGAACCATGGTTATGTATCACAAGCCCATAAGCGAGACGATTAAATTCATTTAAGTCTAATATCAAAGGGGTTGATTTCAAATTAAACAAGTAATTACAAGACAAAGAGTTAAGAGTAGAGAGATCAAAGCAAAGAGTATACAAGTTTCAAAAAGGTTGTTCAAGCAACATGATAATATTACTAAGGGTATCACATCGAGTTCTAAACTAAGATTTTAGTGGTTTCTATCATTGTTCCCTATGCATATGTAATGCAATCCTATATGATCTAGAAATGAGTGATCAAGTCAAGTCTAGAATGCACGTGGACTAATGCAAACTACATGATGATTTTTTTTCGATTTTTTGTGTTTTTTTTACTTTCTATGCAATAGAATATGTACAATGCAATGACTCAAGAAAATGAAAATAAGACAAAATACACAATGTTAAAACACAAGAACCTCTCCCCCGGACTTAAATCACACCGTCTCGGTGTGAAATGAATCCAAAGAGAAAGTAAAACGCAAATCAAAAAGTATGTACAAGGTGTTTAAGTGAGGTACCTTGGAGTGGAATGTGTGGGGTTTATCAGTCAGAACCCCGATAAAACAACCTTTATCTTTTCCAGAGTTGCCGAGATCGGCCAATCTTTATCGGTCAGGACCCCGATAATTTTCTGCTACTCACCAGCGCCCTGCAAATTAAAAAACACACTAAAACAAAGATTAAATCACACTCAAACAAATAAATAAACATATATACAAAAGATAGAATTGGGAGAGTCCCCAATGGCGCGTTTAACGTCTCTAGCTTGACGGTTGGTTCCTCCTTTTTACTCCCAAATTCGAGAAACCTGAAAACAAGAAACAAAAAGCATAAAAAGGAACTAGAAAATTTAAAATATACACAAAGATAGTAATGAGAATGCCTCCCAAGAGCGCTTGTTTAATGTCGCTAAGCTTGACCTTTCAAACCTTTTTAGGCAGGGGGAGAAGGAGTGTTGAAACTCCATGGTGGCTCCTTGATCTCGAGCTTGATCTCCTTAGTCATGATCTCTTGAAGACCGGCTTGACCTTTCTCTTTAAGCTCGGGTGTGAGAAGTGCTCTAACCGTTTCAAATGGTTTTGGCTTTCCTTTGCACTTCATCTTGTATTCAATCACACCATCCTCATATTTCCAAGGTGTGAGGGTCATGGTAGGAGGTAAAGGATTCGTGTGAGGGGTGAACTCATCCTTCTTGGCCTTAGTACCCTCCCCTTACTTTGCACCTTGCATTTCTGAATCTCATTCTCCATTGTGGTTGAAAAGAGAGATCCCAAACAAGCTCCATCTAATGCCTTAGCTTTTTCAACATTACCATAACCTAAAGCTTTCTCATCATGAGATCCTTTCTTCTTTTCACAAGCTTTTGGGGGTGAAGCTATAACCATCTTCTCAACACTACCCATGTACTTCACTCTCTCAACTTGAACTTCATCATCCTTATATGCAATGGCACCACATAACTCGGTGGAGGAAGGTTTAATGGGATAGAAAACCTTGTCATCCACATACTCAAGTACTACCCTCTTATTTGGGAAGTCTATGCTTGCACCGGTGGTGTTTAGGAAGGGGGTCCCAAGAAGAAAAGGAAGCTGGTGGTTTTGCCTCATCTTCATCACTATGAAATCCGTTGGAATAAGACAATCTCCAATCTTGAGAGGATAGTCTTCGATAAGTCCAATTGGTCATTTTGAAGAAGAGTCTCCAAACGTGATGCGTGATGCGTGACGCTTCATGCTTTTGATTCCAAGTTCGTTCACCATCTCAAGCGACATCACATTCACGCTTGATCCCGAATCGCAAAAGGCGTCATCAATCTTCAAATGACCAAGGGAACAAGAGATTACAAATTTACCCGGATTTCCAAGCTTGGGAATCGATTTGGGCAGGATTAGAGGAGGTTCATTGCAAGAAACTCCATTCTTTTCAACCTCGAGAGCCATCACAACCTCCACTTGTGTAGCAACTAGTTGCTCGTTCTTTGCAATGGGTTCAATACCGTCATCTTCAATGACCAAATCATTGACTCTTGAGGGAAGATCTTCATCATTTGGACCATAGAGTAGTTCCATGAACTCTTCAATAGCATGTTCTTCCTCATCACTTGAAATGATAACGTTACAATACTCCTTTGGATTAGGCTCGGGTTTTCCGGGTAATGTCCCTTGAGGCCGTGAGGAAGAAGAAGAAGAGTCACCTTTACCCTCCATTTGCTTGAACTTAGATGACAATGCCTCGAATTTGTTGTTGAGGTCATTGTAAGAGCAGTCCACCTTGTTTTGGATTTCCGCCATTTTCTTGCTCAAATATGTTGCTCCATTAGCTTGGCCTTGAAGGATTTGTTGAAGCATGCTCTTCATCTCGAGATCTTGAGGTGTAGTGTTGCTTGCTTGTCCTTGTTGCACAAAACCGAGTGGTGTGAATGGTTGTTTTTGTTGAAACCCACCTTGGTTCCCTTGGTAGTTGTTCTTGGGAATGAAGCTTTGTTGTTGGAAGTTCGAACCTTGAGCTTGGTTGGAAGGCACAAAGGTCTTTTGTTGGACCCCTTGGTTTTGAGAGTTTTGATATGGATACACTTGGTCTTGAGGGTTCTCCACATTGGGGTTTCGGTATGAGAAGTTGGGGTGGTTCCTATAGTTGTTGTTGAAGCCTCTTTGATATCCTCCTTGGCCATTCACATAGTTGACCTCTGCTTGCTTATCTTCACTTTTTCCATCAAATTAAAACCCTTGGTTTCCATCTTGATCTCCAACAAAGTTGACAGATTTTTGAGAAGCTTGCAAAAGCTTGTACATCTTTTCATTTAGAGCCTTCATCTCTCTCCTTGTCTTTTGATCATCATACTCTCCACCACCTCTCGAAGATCGGTCATAGTCTTCATTGTAATTCACATCACTTAGAGCTAGGTTCTCCACAAGCTCCATTCCCTCATTGACTTCCTTTCCCAGAAAGGTCTCGTTGCTTGCTGTATCCAGTAGCATGCGAAACTTGGGAAGTACACCACGGTAAAGAGTGCTGAGTAGAGACTCATCTGAGAAGCTGTGGTGAGGACATTGCATGGTGTAACTCTTGAAGCGCTCCCAAGCTTCACAAAAGCTCTCGTTCTCCTTTTGAGTGAAGCTCGAGATCTCGTTTCTCAACATTGACGTTCTTGTAGTAGAAAAGAACTTGGCGAGAAAAGCTTTCTTACATTGATCCCAAGAAGTGATGGATCCTTGAGGTATGTTCTTCTCCCATTGGTGGGCTTTGTCTCCAAGAGAGAATGGAAACAATTGAAGCTTGAACGCATCCTCAGAGATGCCATTGATCTTAGTCATCCCACAAATGCTATCGAATTGATCCAAGTGGTCTAATGGGTCCTCCATGGCCAACCCATGGAATTTGTTGCCTTGCACCATGGAGATAATACCGGATTTGATCTCAAAGTTATTGTTTTCGACCGGTGGTGGAGTTATCCCTTGGTGGTTAGCATGAGTGTTTGGAGCATCACCGGCTCCAATGGGTCTAGGCGGCCGTGGTGGGTGGTTTTGGTTCACACCAACACCTTGGTGACCAACACCATGTGCAACAGCTTCTTGGTGTTCAATTGGAGGTTCTTGTACTGCCTCCATTCCTAGCCTTTCAATGTGTTTGCTCTTTCTAGTGCACGAATGTTGTCAACACGTTCAACAAGATTTGCACTTCCACTTGATCTCGTGTTCATGCACCTAAACAAGACGAGGAGAAATTGAAGTGAAAAAGATTAGTAACAACTTAGTCTCAAATAGCATCCAAATCCTAATGGCTATTGCTAATTTCCCCGGCAACGGCGCCAAATTGATAGTTGACTTTTTACGGTCCGTACAATTACCACTTCGCACAATGCCTCAATCTAATGGCATGTCATTGCAGCATTTTGGGATCGAATCCACAAGGAAACAAGAACGGCGCACTAAGAATACAAGACGCTATCTAATCTAAGCGATAATTGGGGTTGGGTTTTTATCGAACAAGTGAAACATACAGCAACACAGAAATAAACAAGTGACAAGACACAATTGACAAACTTAAACGTTAATTAGCAAATTTAAACAAACGAATTCTCGGGTAAAGCAATCGACTCGGGTGATTCTTTAATCTACTCAAGATGCTCAAACATTCTACTAAATATCTCCTTAGGACTTAGAACACTACTAAAGATTAATCCACGTCCATGGTATTAACCCCTATCTTAGTCATCAATCGTCATAAACTTTCGTTCGCAATTCTATGACTAACAAGCAATAAGCACAAGTCTAATTAACAACAATTCACCCTAGACATCAATTTTCTGTTGGCTAAGATATGAAAAGCACTCAATAAGTTCGTTCAAGAATCTCCTAAGAACACCTTTCGGGTGACGGGATTCCCTAGGTTCTAGATCAACTTTGTCAAGGTTAATCTAGCATTAAGAACACTTAATGAGAAAGGATTTCAAGTAATCTAGCTCTTAAACATCAAGAACAAACCTAGAATCACCCTAATCTACCTTACCCAAGAATCCTAANTCAAGTGTGGCCCACGTCGAAATATTTCATTTCATGAGTGATCGCAAAAGGATATATGCTATTGTGATACATGTAAAAACGGGTGCGATCATACCAGCACTAATGCACCGTATCCCATCAGAACTCCGCAGTTAAGCGTGCTTGGGCGAGAGTAGTACCAGGATGGGTGACCTCCCGGGAAGTCCTCGTGTTGCACCCTTCTTTTTTTCCTCTTGAGTTATTATTATTTTTTCTTCTTTCATCGGAAAAACGTCGCATCTTCGGAAAGACTCCAATCTTAGACCGTGTGGAACCACGCCTCCGTCTGAACTTTTTCAAAAAGCCACGAGAGTGCTCTCCGGCGTGCCCGATGGTCTTCAAGACCATGGGTGCGGTTTACGATGCCGAAATTTTGAGCTTTAGACCTTCTAACGGGCCGTTTTCCAAAGACGGAACAAAACATGGGTCCCGGTTACGTCTCGTCTCGGACGTGGTTTTGTCTCGGCATGAATGCATGTCGCACNTAGAACTACTCATACATGACTAAATCGCAAAAGTAAACCGTACAAATAAAAGCCATGAACAAAATAATAAGAAAAGTGAAAGAAAATTCAAGAAAACTTCTCTAGATCTTCAAAGGATTGCAAATCTTCAAGAGAAGAACAAAGTTTTCTCTCTAGAGTTTTTGTTAAAAAGTGATAAAAGATTATTAGATCTGGTCCAAAGACCAATAATTATACAGCTTTTGGCGTCCAAAGTCACCAAAAATTATGTAAAGTAGAGAAAAAGACGTTTTTACACTGTTTCAGGAGACTAGTTTTCGGTTTGATACGTCTTCACTACATCCGCCATAACTCTCGAAAAACTGCTCAGAATGACTTGAAACCACTTTTATTAGAAAGATAACTCAATTATCTACAACTTTCATGAAGACCACCAAAGCTAAACGCTTCTTCTGAGTCGATCTTTAGAGCACTTCGGGTGGTTTCGGTTTTGAAAATGGTCAAAGTAGAGGGATCGATCGATCCAGAGGGAATCGATCGATCCCAAAAAATAATGAGATCAATCGATCTGGCATTGTAGGTCG
The DNA here is from genome assembly GCA_002933915.1 of Eutrema heterophyllum. Classification (NCBI taxonomy): domain Eukaryota; kingdom Viridiplantae; phylum Streptophyta; class Magnoliopsida; order Brassicales; family Brassicaceae; genus Eutrema; species Eutrema heterophyllum. The sequence continues at coordinate 1,305,914 of PKMM01004481.1, read as the reverse complement.
GTCTGGAAAATGTTCGATGTTTGGGATCGATCGATCTGGCTTGTTTCTCCACTCGCTCCTCCTGCTCGCCAGACTGGACCGTTGTCACGATAATTCTTGATCGCACCGTTGGAATCGCGTCAAACAACTTCCAAATGAAAGCTAATCAATTGATCTAGCCTGTGTTAAAATATGAGCTCAATCCATCGGTGGAAAGTCCTTCATCCAATGTCAAACGTATGACGTCTCAACCTGATCATGCATCTCTGTATTCCGCAATGACCTTTTTTTATGGCTATCTTCACTCCTCCAACTCCTATGACTCCAAGAACACCTCAAAATGGCTCAAGCAAGCCAAAAAGAATGCAAAGACAACCTAGGACATCTAAAATGCATTGCGACTCAAGTTGGACCTAAATGCATGAAAATATCCCAAAACTATACAAATTGGAACTAAAAACCTATGAAACTAAACCTTAAAAACATGCAAAATATTCACTTATCAGTTTTTATGGGAAATCGTCTGTTAGGCCAACTTTAGAATCATGGGCTTCTAATTCAAAACTAATTGATCATGAGTGGATTGGTCCATAAACTTTATATATTTGTTAAGAAATATCTCAACTTCCAATGTGAGACATTTTAACATTCTAATACCATTCTTACCTCAAGTCTACTAATAATTAGGGAAACTAAGGTAGACCTAGCTTAAGCTTTCTAATGTTTTGGCAGACTTAGCTTGCGTTTTCTATTTGATACGATCAAGTTTTTAACCCGATTTACGAACCCGCAAGTGCAGAGTTATTGTGCTGCGGTGGTATATGAGGTGTCACTTGGCTACACGCCTACTCATAAAGAAAATAAAGATATAAAATTTTTGTATCCAATAAAGATCTAAATTAAACAATTAATGAAACATGCAAGAATTTAAGAAATCGTAAAGTAACCAAGCGGGCAAAGTCATTTAAGGATTTGAGTACTATAAACTAAGCATTAGGTCAAAAGGATTAATCGTAAAGGATGGGCATCTAGGAAGACACAATGAAATAAAGCCAGACAATAAGAACCGTCCTAGAACATATATTGATCATTGATTTGGACTTATCTTCTCTCATCGTCCTAACTTTTTTGCTTATCATTTAAAATCAGTAAACTTTCATTTTCAATCTAGATTGGAAGTTGCCCTAAGTGGGATTGGAGATGCCCTAATTAAGAGGTTTTGGTCCGAGGCCTATACATTTTAGACTGCAACCAAGCATGTAATATAAACCTTTTAGAGTGTCACGAATGATCCTATTTAAGATTTAAGGCGAAGTTATCAAGTTAATTCTAATTACATTAAGAAAACCTACAAATTAAAGAACCACCAAGGATTCACCCTTCATCTAAAAACGTGTAGCAGGCTCCATCAGCACCGCCAAATAGAAAGAAGCTATGTATTCAAGTATGGCAAATCATTTTTTAAAAGAACTTAATCGGTTAATACAAAATATTGTTAAATTTTGAAAAGACAAAAAAACAAACAAATACCATCTCCCTGTATAGCTTTACTCATAAGGGAACACTAAACCGAAACACTCTATAGCAAACCTGAGAGACTCAATATCCCTCTGTTGCATCTCGATCATTTTCTCTATTACATCAATCCTTTAACAACACCTAATTGAGAATCATACACAGCTCTCTGAGCTTGATATACAAGAAACACTAAGTTCAGGAGCCCAGGTCTCTTGAATTCTGGTCGTGTCTTTCCTGGTCTTCAGAACCCAGTTTCTCACACACAATACCCGTCTCCAAAGCCGCAGAATTCCCCAGAGAAACCTGTTTGTCATTGTCTATTGTCAAGGGAGTCGAGGCTGTCACGGCTGGACGATCAGAGTCCATTTGATCCAGTGAAGATGGGACTCCACCACAGTCTATGGTAGGTGTCGAGCCCTTGGGTCCAGCATCTGCTGGTTCTGTGTTTTCATATTCAGATAAGAGATCCATAAACTCGTTGAGTAGACGCTGCACCTTTCTGTTTGACGCCATCGCAGGAAGAATATCGTTTCTCAAAAGTTTATGCTTCTTCGCCCCCTGGAAATTAGAAAGCGAGTTTTAGAGTGTTTGATAATTGGAAAAAGGTTAGGCTTTGATCAAGAGAAGGTTATTTACCAGAACATAAGGATCCCAAGACAAGTTTGTGTCTGAGGTTGCTGCTTCAGCCATACCAGTTGGAGGTCCAAGAAAGCTCTCGCACACTTCTCTTAGTCTTGACTCGTCTGCCTCTCTGCAGACAAAGACACAGATCAAAATTAGGTGAAATATGAGAGAGTAATAAACACAAACCAAAGAAAACCCTAAATATTTCATCATTAGTTGAAATAACTAAAACAGAATCTGAAACCGAGGATAAATTCTCTCCCTGGCATATAAATGGATGACCCTTGGGGAAACCGATAATCATTCGAAGCTCCCTCTAGCTTAGATGCGTCTCACAGATGAGACTTCATCTTTATTTAACACCATAATGTATGAGAAAAGGGCACAGACCTTGCTAGAAATCTCACATAGGCGAGGAGGCACTGGCGGTACTCGCTAGGAGACTCCAACGCAAGAGAGGATGCAAGTTGAGATTCCAAATGTGCACGTGTTTGCATACCATCATCAGTTATCCTGTAAACATGAAATAAGCTTTATAAGGACTCGGAACATGTGATCAGTCTCAGGGCCGATATCTAAGGAAAGGAAGACAAGACCAACCTGTTCCATCCTGGCTTTCTGGCCATGTACTTTCTCACATCAACCTGCAAACCAGCAAGCTCGCCGCATGGAGCTGAGCCCAAATTCCAGGAGCTACTAAAATTTGAGGCCGGGAAGCAGTCATCAGCCACTCTCAGCCAGCACATTAGACTCGTGTCAAAGAGGAATGCATGACGTGTGGCTAGAACAACAAGTGGAGCACCAGATTTGGATAATTTCACAGATATGACTTTTATTGTACCTGCAAAAAGTAACAGTGTATAAGCAGAGCTTGTAGCATCACCGAAGGTTAAATTCGTTTTACAGGTTCTACTAGGTAAGCAAGACTGTCCAAACCAATATCTGAGCCATATTCATACTACTAGAGACAAAATAACTCATGCAAAAACCAAGTGTAATCTCAAATACCAAGTCACCCATGAGACAAAAAAAAAAATTTCAATCCCAGCCCATTACATCTGTTTAAAAATCTTAATATGGTGCCTCAAGAGACATGATGTTAGAGGATGAGAAGCCAGCAATGTATTCGAGTCTTGGAGCATACCTTCTACTGTGGAAGATAAATTGGTATTGGAAGAGACTAAAGATGATAAAGAGTCATGGAGGATGCATTTCCTATTGAATAGATCCCACACATATATAGATCCTTTTCTTGTGACAAGCAGCAATTTCCAGCTATCGTCACAATCTATAAATGTTGCAGCAGATCCCATCATCATAGTAGGCATAGCACGCCTTCCACACTTTGTGTAAACCTCCAGAAAACAAAGAAGTAAATATGTTATCAAACACTATCCCGAGAACCACATCATATTCATGCTACATAAGTTATCTAAAATTCCTTCTCAAAATGCTTAACATACTCATAGCCTCAGATTTTGAACTAGACACTTCCTCAGAAAGTCAGGTCCCAACAGAAATATTACTATCGGTGTAAAGTTAAGCGACTCAAATGGAATTAAATTGGGGGAGAAAATATATTAAGAGTAGTGGCAGATTCTTTTGAAATAAATAATAAAAGGAGGACTTTTAATAGGAATGATATCAATGAGACCAAATGCAGAAAGAATCATGAGTCATGGTTTAGTTTGTTCAATGGAAGTTTCATGGTCAAATAAGAAACTAAAACACAGGGACTATAAATCAATGCAGCAAAAGTATTGTTCTTACCTGGAGGCTTCCATCTTCACACCCAACAGCCCAAAAATTTGGATTTCCAGCCAAAACTGTGACTCTCCCCATAATCCGATCAGACCAGAGAGTGTCACCTGATCTTTTGCAAGATATCTCAGTTTCCTTGATCATGGATGTACTTACTGCACCAACAGTGTCCAAAGCATGCTCCTTTGGACAAGCTTCTAAGCAAACAGGTGCCGTGGCTTCACCTTCTTTCCAATCAAATACCCTTATCAACAGATCTGTGCTAGAAGATCCCTTTATACCTACAGATTGCTCGACTTTTAAAATCCCATCAATACCAGAGGTTCCAGGAACTTTCTCAATAACAAGGCTCTCAGTAATCGTAGCACGAGCTGTAATCCTTGGACGCTCTTTAAGATCGGGGTTCCTGACCACTATTTCTTTCATGGATGAATCCCTATTGCTAGTCTCCACAGGAAAATCTCCACTATCTCTCTTACCAGGAGCAGCGGAGGGAGCAGGCGGAAAATTATGGGATTGCCCGTTAATCGCAATATTATTCTCCTGCTGGGGAACTCCAACGGCTTCAGGAATGATCCTCTTTCTTCCGTCAGGCCTTCTATACACTTTTTGATTCACAGGATTAGATACCCGATTTGAGGTTGATGCTTTATTTAATGTGTCACCACTAGCCTCTGCTGTCTTATTCCGATCATCGACTTGTGATTTACGCTTCTTTGCAGTACTCTCCACATTCGCAGACGGTTTTGTTATCACCTGGTTTTGTTGAACATCTGATGCTGCCCTCTTGCTACCGGTTAGCTTTGTCGAGACTGTTTCAAGTAATAACTGGGCTGGGCTCTCAACTAAGTTTGCTTGCCGGCCTCTTACATCCCCATATCGATTTTTCTTCAGTTCTTCGAGTTCATTATCGGTTAGCCTGACACCTAGTTCTTTTGGGTCAAAGTGAATCATCGCCACTGTTCCGTCCAAGGAACATGCAAAAAGTGAATATCCGTCGGGACTCCTGTAATTTCCCAAAAGAAAAAATATATATGGTTAAAGAATCAGATTTTCATCATCAATTATGTTTTAGAAAATTAATTATGACCCTAGAAAAGTAGTCTAGGATTACATACAGAAACCGTAAATTGATTACATAATAAACCCATATACGGCAAATCCAATGCACTTTTGGGACACAAACAAAAACCCATAATGAAGACATAAGTGCAAATCAAGAAATCATTGGATATGTAGATTTCCATCCAAATAAAGGGAAAATTTTACCATGATAGGTCCACAACACTTTGGCCAAAGAAATGCTTCGCGACAAAAAGAGGGCGCGGACTTGCAGTTGTCCACACGGTTATAGTGCGGTCTTGACTCCCTATTGCAATAACATTGTATGGCTGCAAATCTTTCCCCCCTGATTTTGAAGTCCCATTGCTCCACCCAGCTCGTTTCGTTTCGTGGGCACTAGAAGTGGTTCTTTTAAACATTGAATGATTGAACTTCACAACAATGATTGGAGCATTATGACCTAAGAAGTCAAATGCTGCAGACCATTCCCCTCTTTCTAAAACAGGAGCAGAATGCCTCGGCTTCTGATACCCGTGAGTGGTAGTAATGAAGTGGCCACAGGGAGACCACCCAAGTCGCCTGAAAAATGTGGATCCGAGCTAGAATGAAAAAAAAAAAACACATCCCATAAGCACTAAATATCCAGAGAAAACAGGGAAGCATTGTGGTAACTTTCAGATAATAAAATTGCGGAAACCATAATCAAATCCTTTATATGACCAACTATTTTTGTAACTACATCCTAATAGAATTGCTTAAACAAAAATTGCATACCGATTTTTCCCAGTGACCAACTGTTCTGTGAGCCATGCTCCAATCGCTTGTTCGCCATATTATCACAGTTTTGTCATCCGATTGGCTAGCAATAAATGTCCCTATTGGATCCCAGGTTACACCTTTCACCAAGCTCAAGTGAGCCCTGAGAACAGTAGTGCAAATACCACTGCGCATATTCCATATATGGACCGTGTTGTCCAAACTCCCACTAGCCAGCATTGAATCATCTGGAGACCAATTAATATCCACCTACTTTAAGCATAGTTAGAAGAAACACCTCAGTTATTACATTACCATTGAAATTAGAACTATAGGATAATAGAATTAAAACAAAATAGCATCGTTTACCACATCGGCCGTGTGTCCCCTTAGAGTCATTACAGCTTTCCAGTTCTCAACATCCGGGGGTTCTCCACTACCAAACTCAGTGGTGCCTGAACCAGGCTTCCTCTCATGAATTTGAATCACTTGGTCATCAGAACCAGATGCCACGTACCTACCGTGCTTGGCCCACCTAACACAGTTGACTGACCCAAAGTGATCACGAAGGGTTGCGAGTAGCCTCTCTTTTGGATCTAAGTTTTGCAAATCCGTGTCAACAGACTTCATGTTCCATATCCGGACCTGAGTTCATATTAGAGATTACGATTAGTGATACCAAAAAAAAAAAAAAACTAAGCACGAGTAAGAGAAAGGTTCAGCTGTCTATTCATTCGCTATTCGATTCCACACAATGAAAGCAAAACAGTTTCCTTCAGCCAATATTATAACAGCTTGAAAACGTTTTCAAGCAATACAACACAAACACTCAAATAGCCAACCCGTTCCAATCACTGAGGCTAGAGATAAACAAGCCTATATCCATGACATGGTCCAAATGCTACAAAGCCTATAATCTTCATCAAACCAAGAGGAGCTCAAGCGCTTACGTAACAAACCAGAGTTTCTATTAGATTCAAGTAAACTACAACAACAACTCATAGTGTTGGATTAGACATTCCCGAAGCTCAGAGAAGGCAGCACCAAATCCAAACAAGACACAAGTTTGCAAGAACTAGACATCTACATTACTAAGCAATGCAGCACCACTAGCAAGACTTAGCTCTTCTAATAGAATCTAGAGTATCCATGTACTCATAAAAGATCAAGAAACCAAGTACTGAAACTGGTGTCGCCAATTTCACAGCAAAGATGCCTTGAGAAGAATCAACTGTCAATTCGAATTCGGTTTAAAGGAAACACACACAAACGAAGATCAAATACCAGCAATCAAACGAATGTGTTGTTGAATTCTGAACTCAAACAGGAAACATATAAGCAAACAGAAGAAGAAAAGTAGACACCTTGTGGTCACCACCGCCTGTGGCAAACCTTTCTCCGTTGGGCTGAACATCAATGGAAAATATCTGCAACCCTTCATGTTTAACCCAAACGGGTTTCTCCGCAATCATCTCTCAAACTCCAAACTAAAAAAATAAAAAAAAATCGAAGAAGAAAAACTGTATTAACCCAAAGAACAGAATCTGTTTCCCCTTGAGATCACACCATGAGAACAAGCTCTGGAGAGTTAAAACTGGGGACTAAGCACAAACACCGTAGAAAGAAGAGTTGAAAAACAGAAAGAGAGAAGGCCTAATCGAATCTGCGACTATCTCCAACACGAATTCATACAAGAAACCAGGACCCCAGAAAAGAATGAAGTCAAATTCGAGGTTAAACTGTTCTTCCCCATCCGGTAAAACTTGCCTTTTAAAAAAAAATAAAAAACCCTAATTTCTCGTGGTTTAACACGGAGAAAGTAGAAAAACCCAAACTTTTGTACTAAATATAACAAATTTAGAGGAATGGTATTAGGAAATAAGAACAAGATACAGACTTTTGGTGTGTGATTTTGTGTTGTGGAAAGAAAAAAAACCTACCTTTGGACAAGTGTTCGACTTCCCTGTAAAAGATTCTCAATGAAGTTTCAATCTTGTGATAAAAATGGGTACAAATCACAATGTTTGTTATGTATTTAAAAAAAAAAAAAAAAAGTGTTTGTTTCTCGGATAATTTTTTGGTAATGCAAAATCTCAAAAGAGAGAGTTTGCAAGTTGCAACTATCTGGATTTTGGATACCTTAAAAGCAAAGCCCCTAATCACATTTTTCTTGTTGCAAATTGGTTTCATCCATTAGGACATTTACATTGAAACTTAGGACTAGGATCAGGGTGGTTCATTCCAGATAATTTAAACCAGACTTATCCGAACCAAACCAAAAACCATATTCAAAAACTAGATTATAGAATGGTAATATTGTTATATATCTAAAAAAAATAAAACCAGATCCAAACTAGGAGTGGGCATTCGGATATTCGGATCGGGTTTGGGTCGGGTATTTCGGGTTTCAGTTATTTAGTAACCAATCGGGTATTTTAAAAATTCGGATCGGTTCGGTTTGGCACCCTTCGGGTTCGGATCGGTTCGGGTATGTTTTGTAAGATCCAAATTTTTTTCGGATATGGTTCGGATTCGGATCCGAAAGTATCCAAAGTATCCACAATACCCGAAAACCCTAAACATGCGATGCAATTAATCAAACCACTTCAATCAAGTCCACATGTTTCATTCATGTAAACCATAAAATTGCATAAAACCAAAGTGAAACAACCATCGAAACTGGTGGCGCACACAACATTGTACTTCATTTGGATTGAGCGAAACAACAGGGTTTTTAATTCTCTCGCCAAAAGTGCAGCTCATATTCTCAGAGACATCGATAGACACATTCGAAACACAATCACTGCAAGACGTCATAGGAGGCACTATGGTAACTTGATGCAATTGTGGCTTGAGTAGGTGCTGAATATGTTTCACACAAATCTTTTGTTAGCATGTTTTTTTACTTTATTTTTGCCGTGCTAACAAGTTCTTGAGTGTTGCTCATTTGTAAAACTCTCTTTTCATGTATATGAATATTTACAGTTTCGCAAAAAAAAAAAAAAAAAAAAAAAAAAAAAAAGAAACAACCATCGAAAGATTCAAAAGAAAACAAGCTTCTGCTTCTCCATGTCTCTTAGTCCCTGTTACAACAGAAGCAAACCAAATTAATAACATCAGAAGCAAATCAAATTGACCAACACCAAGACTTAAAAGCAAATCAAATTGACCAACACCAAGACTTAAAACGATTGCTAGTTACCTTGAAGCCGAGTCTTCTAGTTCAAGTTACCTTGTAGCCGAGTCTTCCTTGTTCAAGTTGATTCAAGTATTAAACTTTGAAAAAACTTAAAAAGAGTTAAGAAAACAGAATGTTACAAGTTAAAACAAAATGTTATAATAAAACAAAAAGAGTTAAGAGAACACATACCTTTCTGAAGCTTGTCATGTAATTCGATTTCAGCAAGCATTTGTGCATTTGTAACAAATGTTTTTTCACTTAACTTAATCTCATAATTCATCCATTGCTCAGTGCACATCAAGACCTCAATCATATAATGAGTTAAACAACTCCTATTTGGATCTATGATTCGACCACTAGTGCTAAAACACTTTCTGATGCAACAGAAGACACTTGCATTGCGAGCACATCTCTAACTATTTCAAATAAAATAGGGAACTTACCACTATTGACCTTCCATCAAGACCAAATAAAATAGGGAACTTACCACTATTGACCTTCCACCAAAACAAAACATCATACTCGGATCCATGCATAGTTTTAGGTTTTTCAATCTTATCCTTAAGATATATCTCCAACTCATCCCTTGCATCTTCAACTTCTATTTCATCAACCATCTCCTTATATACAAAATCCATCCTTTCATACCTGAAATCATCATCATCAACCAAATCCATATGGTTTTGGCTATCCCCTGCAACTTGATCTTAGCCACTAAAAGATGATGTATGAGATGATGGCACAATAGATTCTTTCTTAAGTTGACTACTATACTCCGCAGACTACTATACTCCGCAAACAGAGATGTCATAACATCATAGACTGATTGATACAACTCCTTAGCTTATGCAGTCTCTTTACCATAAAGTTTCTCAAAACAAATCTTAGCAAACTGCATTTTCTTGGTTGGTACCAGTTTGAGTTTTTGGATCCGGATTTTTTGCCCAGGCCTAAACCGAACCGAAAAAAGAAAAGAAAAAAACAATTGAGCTTAAGGTTTCTTCTAAAAAAATAATGATATGTTTGTGTCGAGCGCCTTATAGTGCGGGGTTACGCTTAGCCGAGCATCTCGGGCATCGAGGATTCGATCTCCACTTTTCTCCTTATGAGGATTAAGTGCTAGTGGGCCGGTCCGTTGTGGTCTAGCGACAAAAATAATAATAATAATAATAATAATGATATGTTTGTTAAAGCTCGAATCTAATCTGAAACCAAAATCATACCAAACTGACTCATATTACAATGGTCTTAGTTGGAAAAACACTTTAAAAAAAAAATCGAGAATCTATCGAACCCATAGTTGAACACTCCTACTTAGGATAACGGTCACATATTACACAAACTATCACCAAGGTACATAGAATGACACAAAGTTTTGCATTCTTTCCCTAGCTGCACAAACTAAAGTTTTGCGCTGCCTTATGGTTTGGATCTGATCTAAACACAAAGAAAGCAAACGTTGCCTGAGATGATGTTTGTAGGCCGAGATAAGAAGGAGGATTGGGAATACGATCTCTAAGGGAAGCAAATAAAATTAGTTCCTTGAAGCTAGTATGGCGAATCATCTCGGCGCAAATATCAATGTGGGTTACTTGGACAAAGAGAACTCTGATTCAAAAATACTCGTTCTGGATGTGGAGAAAGTTATTGAAATATCGAGAGAAAGTTATGGATGTGGAGAAACTTCTGGTCGGCGAAGGAGAAGGCAAACGCAATCTCAATTGAAATACAAAACTTAGTTCATGACTCTCATAATGAATCTGAGGAGAGTGATGTAAATGACATAGGAATGATTCATTTTCATTATTGAGAGATGAATTACATTTATACACATGGAGTATTCACAGCAATGAAATGTAGATATTTATATAGTAAATGAGAATGATATGATGGAGAGAATTGAGTTAATCACATCTTCCTTGATCATATCTTGATATCACTAATAAGTGACACTAATAAGTGACACTAAAACAGTGAACGAAGAGGCTTGGATTACTATCTCCTGGTTAGGAATAGAAAGCATTGAGATATCGAACCTCCATTTAGGTTTGAGAACTCAGATGTCAGGACATATGCATTGTCAAATGCATAGGACATTGAGTTGAATGAGTAAAAAACATTCAATGAAACTAGGAAAAGCATCAAATGGAAACACTGCCACAATGACATGTGTGAGGAAATGGGGTCACTAAAAAAATAATAAGACTTGGATGTTGATACAAATACTTAATAAACAAATAAATATAGAACGTAAATGGATTTACAAGCTTAAACTTTGTATATATACAGGAGTTGAAAATCACAGGTATAAATTATAAAGTAAAAATTGTGGCTAAAGGTTTTCAAGTTGAAGGGTAGATTATAACGAGGTATTTTCTCATATGGCAAAGCATGTGTCTATGAGACTGTTGTTATTACTTGCGTGGTTTACAAATATTTTGATTGCAGCTTGATGTCAATACTATATTTCTTCATGGGATTTTAGAAGAGAGAATTCTTATGAATTATCTTGAAGGGTTTCTCCAAAAAGTTAAAAAGAACATGTTTTACTTCGTTATGAGATCCTTATATGGGTCTTGAAAAATCTTCAAGACAACGGAATCACAAAATTGATTTTTTTCATCGTCAAGCATAAGTTTCATAGAATTTGACATGTGTGTTTACATATATATATTGGGTATTGATGAGTTTGTCTACCTACTTTTCTATGTTGATGACATGTTAATAGTTGCTAGCTATGCCTCTGAGATAATGAAATTTAAGGACCATTTGAGTAAAGAATTTGAGATGAAGTGTAAATTTAGAGTGTGAATATTAGAGAAGAGATTTACACTATATATAGAGATGTAAAGAGACTCTACGGGTAAGCTATTTACAATTAGACATTTAATTACAACTAAAATATATATCTTCTATATACACACCGGCCCCCTCAGTACATAGGCCATTGGATGACTCTGAGCTTGCTACGAAAAGTCTGAAAATGGGAATGTGAAAATGGCCTTGTGAGAGTACCCACAAGCTGATCTCGTGTGGAGACATGAGAAATACGGAGCACACCTAATTGAATCTGTACATTAATAAAATGGTTATCCAAGGCGATGTGTTTTATGCGTGAATAAAAAATGGGGTCAGTGGAATAGTCATTTCAGCTAAAGAGAAGAATCTTAAAAAGGTTTTACAATGTTTTTAGATGACTAAAGCAATATCAGTATAAACTCTAGTTGGATCACAATTCAAACTCAAAAGCGTAATGGAAGAAGAACAGGTTGAGGAAGCTAGCTAGTTACATGGACATAATTTCATATGTCAATGATGTGGGGAGTCTAATGTACGAAATGATTTGGCTTAGTTCATAAGACTCATAAATTTAGATAGAATTTTTATGAGTAAGGAAGAGATCATCACTACAAGAAAACATGGGCATTTCCGACGGCTTTTCCGACGGACTAAATTCCGTCGGAATATTCCGACGGATTTTTGACGGAATTCGGACGAAAATAACATCCGTCGGAAATCCGTCGGAAAGTAGTACATGTCGGAAATCCGTCGAAAATTTCCGACGGTTTTCCGATGATTATGTCTGTCAGAATATTTCCGACGGAATTTAGACGGATGTTGTAGTCGTTCAAAAGAATATAGACGTTACATAGCCGTTTGAATATTGTCGGTATCCGTCGGAAATCCGTGGGAAATCTGTAGGAAAATCATCGAAAATCCATCGAAAATCGCAAACAATTTTCTTATAAAAACGTATCCACCCCTCTCATTTACAATCACATAAAAAAACTTCTCATCTACAATTTATTACCAAAATGTCTTCTTCAGATCCTAATAATTATTTTCGATCATGGATGGACAAGCCTCATCAAATTCCGGACACGGACCTAGTTACGGAGTAATTCAAAGAAGGTCTGCAGGAATTCATGGCATTATGCAGAAGAAAGCAAAAAAAAAACGGTAAAATCTACTGCCCTTGTACCAATTGTCGGAATCGTAGATTTATCGTGATAGATGAAGTATGGTCACATCTGTATTGTCATGGGTTTGTGCCGGGTTACAAGATTTGGTATTATCATGAAAAAAATGATACAATGGTGGATAATTATGCTAGTACTAGTGCACATTATATTGGGGATAACGCTAGCTTAGAAGAATCTGCAATGGAAGTAGAAATTACCGTAGGTCATGTTCAGATGGTGAACGATGCATTTCGTGAAAGTATACCATCGGTTGCTGAGTATAGAGATAGAGGGGAAGAACCTAACTTAGAAGCTCGGAGTTTCGTTGATATGTTAGACGCTGCTAAACATCTGTTATATGATGGGTGTAGAGGTGGACATTCCCCTTTATCAGCTGCAACTAGGGTGATGGGTATAAAGACGGATTTCAATTTGAGTGAGGAGTGCGTGGATGCAATCGCTGATTTTGTGAAAGACATTTTGCCAGAAGATAATCTTGCACCGTCATCATACTATAAGATACAAAAACTTGTTGCTGGTCTAGGATTGCCGTATCAGATGATAGATGTATGCATCGACAACTGTATGCTCTACTGGAGAGAAGACGCAGACCATTCGACATGCCATTTTTGTCGCAAACCTCGATATAAGGAAACAGGTGGAAGAGTGTCAGTGCACTACAAGAAAACAGCTCATTCCGGACGGCCAAATCCGTCGGTATCCCGTCGGAAACAGCCATTCGAGATGGATTTCCGACGGATTTTGGCCGTCGGTTCAATCTCCTCGGAAATCAAAATCCGTCGAAAATCTCTCGGAAATTTTCAACGGAATTCCGAGGCCACATCCGTCGGAGATAATTCCGAGGGATTTCCGAGGACCGGTCCGTCCGTGATAATTCCGAGGGATTTCCGAGGAACAGTCCGTCCGGGAAAATTCTGACGGTTTTCCGAGGACCACTCCGTCCAGGGAAATTCCGACGGTTTTCCGAGGGCTTAGGGATCGATCGATCCAAAAAGATGGGATCGACCGAGCTTGTTGTTTGGTCGATCCCCCAAATCCGTCGGAAATCCCTCGGAAATTTCCGAGGCATTTGCGACGGATTCAGATAGTTTCAGTTTTAGCCGAGAGAATTTCAGGTTTCCCTCGGCTAAAACTGATGTGATAAACCTCAAATCCGTCGGAAATCCCTTGGAAATTTCTGAGAGATTTCCGAGGAAATTAGAATTTGTAGGAAAAATTAATAAATAATAAAATTAAATTATTTTATTAAATAATTTAAAAAAACGAAAATGAAAAATTAATTAAAATTTAAAAATCTTATAAAATTATAAAATATTATTAAACGTTTTTAGAAATTTTTGTAAAATTACAATAAAAACTAAATCAACATAAATCAGGCGGGAAATCATCATAAAATTGAAGAGATCACTTGATGTGTTTTTGCAGCCATTGATTTATGAGATGCGAATGTTATGGGACCAAGGTGTTGAGTTGTTTGATGTTTCTTGTCAGCAGAATTTTGTCATGTGGTCGGTACTTATGTGGACCATTAGCGATTTTCCAGCATATGACATGTTATCAGGATGGACAACGCACAGAAAGTTATCGTGCCCGTACTGTCAATATAACACAGATGCGTTCCAATTGAAGCACGGACGCAAAACGTCTTGGTTTGATTGTCATAGGCAATTCCTACCAAGCGATCATCCTTATCGTCGAAGCACAATATTGTTTAGGAAGAACCAAAAAGTAGTTGATGATCCACCTCTTGAGTTAGATGGACAGTATTTGTTGACTCAGTTCAGAGATTTTGGTGCAGATAGGACCGTTGATTGTGGCAACTTGCATAATTGGCACAAGAAAAGTATTTTTTGGGATTTGCCTTATTGGAATGACCATCTTTTGAGGCAAAATATGGATGTCATGCACATTGAGAAGAATTTTGTCGACAACATTATGAACACCGTTCTTAATGTCCAAGGGAAAACGAAGGACAATCTGAAGTCTAGATTGGACTTGACAGACATTTGTTCTCGTAGAGCACTACATGTGACAGGGGACGAGAAGCCTCCGGTCCCGGCTTTTCAGTTGGATGAACCTTCAAAGGCCAAGTTTTTTAACTGGATTTCCGATAGTATTAGATCCCCGGACGGATACGCATCTAAACTTCGGAACTGCGTTGATCATGGAGAAGAGAAGTTTACTGGTATGAAGAGTCATGATTGCCATGTTGTGATGCAGCGCCTTCTTCCATTTGCATTTGCCTGTCTTCTACCACGTAATGTCCACAATGCAATTGCAAGTACAATCATTAAATTAATTTTTTAATTTGTTACACAATACTTTAGTATTTATTTATTCATTTGTTATGCATATTATGTAGGGATTGGTGGCTTTTTCGAGATATATGTTCGCGCTCTCTTACATCAGACGGTATCCGCAACCTTGCGAATAATATACCCGTAATCCTTTGCAATTTGGAGAAGATATTTCTGCCTTCCTTCTTTGATGTTATGGAACATCTAACAATTCATCTCCCTCGAGAAGCAGAGCTTGGGGGCCCGATTCAAGACCGTTGGATGTATCCTTTCGAACGGTATATGTTTCATCTAAAAAAGAAGGTGAAAAATTTGAGCAAAGTGGAGGGTTCTATTGTCGCACAGAGCAGCAATGAAGAAACCTCACATTTTGCCGAGTTCTACTTTCCATCACAAGTCAAAACGAAGAGTCGTAGACCAGCTCGACATGATGACGGAGGCGTAATACCTTTCTATCCGGTCGATGTTCGTCATATATTCTTATAGATTGGATGACTTAGTGGAAAAGGCAAGAGACTTTCAACACATGAGCGAGAGGAATTGCATATATATATTCTCACAAACTGCGACGGGGTTGATGAATATGAGNAACGGTATATGTTTCATCTAAAAAAGAAGGTGAAAAATTTGAGCAAAGTGGAGGGTTCTATTGTCGCACAGAGCAGCAATGAAGAAACCTCACATTTTGCCGAGTTCTACTTTCCATCACAAGTCAAAACGAAGAGTCGTAGACCAGCTCGACATGATGACGGAGGCGTAATACCTTTCTATCCGGTCGATGTTCCTCATATATTCTTATAGATTGGATGACTTAGTGGAAAAGGCAAGAAGTAGAGACTTTCAACACATGAGCGAGAGGAATTGCATATGTATATTCTCACAAACTGCGACGGGGTTGATGAATATGAGAGGTATTAATTATATTGAACCAAAATATTAATTATTTATTGGGTCCTTGATTATATATATGTTTACGTGATGATCACTTCAAGCTCACATGATGTATATGGCATATCAACGTTTTGCATTTCCGAACAAAACAGAGGACAAGCTAATCGAGCTCAAACAAGAAGAGTTCGGACGTTGGTTAAGAGATTATATAATTGTTTTAATTGCCTTGTTTTTAACTATCATATATAATGAATGATTTATTTTACACTTTTTTATTTTATTTGTGCAGGTCACGACAGAGAAGGCTAACGGACAAAGCTTTCCCACATGGTTAGAAGAAATTGTGCGCTTTCCACTAGCAAACGTGCAGTCACATGTGATGTATAGCACACGGGGGTACGCTTTTGAGATTCTTCGGGATGATAGGAGTGCGACAACTTCATATTACGGTGTATCTACTCAGTCCGGTGATCTTGTATACTATGGTGTCGTACGTGAGATTTTCGATGTTCAGTACCCGGGGATGCTCGGTTTGAGATGCGTTGCATTTTTATGCGAATGGAACGACCCATTAGTAGGAAACAGTGTGCGACACGACCAATTTGGTGTTAGATCATTACATAGCAGAAGACGACTCCAGAAATACTAGCCATTCATACTTGCTTCACAAGCAGACCAGGTTAGAATTTTTCTTTTACGTTTATTTGTTAGTATTTTTGCATTCCCGTGGTTAAATTTCTATATGACTTTATTACATGGTGTAAGTATGCTATATTCCCTATCCTCGAGTGACAAACAAGCAAGATCTGTGGGTTACAGTCACATCGATAAACCCGAGAGGTAGGGTTCATGGGATGTTCGATCATGAACCCCTCCAAAAAAGCTACGTAGGTTTGGGTTCAATCGAGCATTCCCTTGAGGTCGACCTTGTTGTTGATTTCACCATACATGCAGACAATCGGGTATTTAAGGATTTAGAGGAAGAATTTGGGAAAACTTCCGATTCAGGAGAATCAGATTACTCATCATCGGATTCATAGTAGTTTTATAAACTTTGCATTGTAAAATATGTACTTGTACTTGTAATAATCCATTTCGAAAACCCAAAAAAAATGATAAGTATACATCCGTCGGAAATCCGTGGGAAATTTTCCATGGATTTCCGACGAATTCAGTTTTAGCCGGAGGATTCAGTTTTAGCCGGGGGAATGTCAGTACGAAACCAGTTTTAGCCGGGGATTCTGAATTCGTCAGAAATCCGTGAAAATTTCTGACGGATTCTGAATCCCCGGCTAAAACTGGTTTCGTACTGACATTCCCCCGGCTAAAACTGAATACGTCGGAAATCCGTGGAAAATTTCACAAGGATGCATACTTAGCATTTTTTTGGGTTTTCGAAATGGATTATTACACTTAAGTATATCAAATGTCTAAGTTTATAAAACAACTCTTAATCCGAAATGGAATTTTTTTGGGTTTATTACACTATACCAACCACATTTTTGATCATCCGTCGGAAATCTGTGGGAAATTTCCAACGGATTATTGTGCATCTGGTATTAAACACGTTTACCTCGTTTACATCATGTTTTAACCTTCAAGCTCCATATCCGTCGGAAATTTCCCACCGATTGCCGACGGATGATCAAAAATGTGGTTTAGGGTATAGGGGTTAGGTTTTTTTTTTGTAGAAATTGTAGACAAATACTTGTATGATGTATGTACAATAGCTTGAACTTGTCAAATTTCAAAATAATTAATGTGTTATCTATAATTTATAAAATTTGATGGAAGTGTTTGTATTAGTTATAGTATAAGGTATAGTTTATGTTATGTGAAATGTATAGGTTTTGATGTTGTACAAGTTATAAACACATACAAAGTTTTTAACATTGATGAATTTACTATTTTTTTTAATGAAACATGTAGATTATGGATTGTTAAATCATATCTCCATACCCTAAACCCTAAACCCTAAACCCCAATTTTACCATATATTCGTCAAAAATCCGTGGGAAATTTTCAACGGATTTCCGACGGATATGGTACTTTGACACGTGTCGGTTTACTGGCCAATAGAAACACATGCATGGAATATATTGTATATTCTCATATCCGTCGGAAATCCGTCGAAAATTTTCGACGGGTTTCCGACGGACTTTGGTTTTTTTGAGACCGCAGGAAGATTGACCGCCTAAACGAAATGTTTTTAGATTGCCGACGGATATAGCCATCGGAAATCCGTAGATTTATTAATCGCGAACCGTCTTCTTTCTCATTTCTCTCTTTCTCTTTCTATCTCTTACGGATTTTCTCCGACTTCTCTCTCTAAAACCGGTCAATTTTGGAAGTTTTCACTCCCAATCTCTCTAAATCCTTCATTCATCACCATCAATCATGGATAATGTGTAAGTGTTTATGGTTTTTTTTTGTAAATCTTGTTAGTTTTGTTAGGTTGTTAGTTTTTTGTAATTAGTTTTGGAATTTGATTAGGGTTTATTTTTTAGATTTAGGTTGTTTGTTTGTTAGATTTAGGTTGTTAGTTTGTAATTTTAGTGTTTAGATTGTTAGTTTTATAAATTTTA
>PKMM01004481.1:1227237-1285736 GCA_002933915.1 Eutrema heterophyllum | reverse complement strand
TTTAATTAAAAAACAATTTATTTATAAATTATATAAATAATTGATAAAATTAAAAATTTTGAATTATTTAAATTAATTTATTAATTATTATAAATAATATAAAAAATACAAATTATATATTTCCGTCGGAATATACTCAGTCGGAGAGTCGTCGAAAATGATTCCAACGGCTATCCGACGAATTGTCGACAGAAAATTCGACAAAAAAATAGCCGTTGGAACCATTTTCGACAGAAAATTCCGACAAAGAACCGTCGGAAACAAAGCATGTCAGAATTCTGTCGGAAATATTTTCGACAACGTTCCAACGTTTAGTTCCGATCAAACATCCGTCGGAAATACGGCTGTCGGTAATCCTTCGGACTGTTCTAGCGACTTTAATCCGTCGGAATGTTCCGACGGATTTCCGACAGATATCAATTTCCGACGAGCTGGAACCGACGGCCTTTTTGCCGTCGGAAAGGGCCTTTTCCGACGAATTTCTAACGGAAACGGCTGTGAGAAATCGCATGTTTCTTGTAGTGCATTGGCAAATAGTTAAATAGGTTTTGACGTATCTTAAAAGTTTAATGAATGTTAATTTGAGATTTACAAAATACTTGGATTTCAACATCTTAGGCTACTATGATTCAGATTATACAATAGAATTTGACAGAGGAAGCTCAATTAGAAGTTTTGTGTTTCAAGTTATAGGCAACACAATGAGCAAGAAATCGAGCCTCCAACATGTTCTCGCGCTCTCAACTACCGAAACCGAGTATATTGCTTTTACTGAAGCTGTTAAGAATGTGATATGGTTAAAAAAGATTTGTTACGAGTTAAGGTTCAGTTATAAGAAATTTTTGAAGTGAAACGTGATTCATAGAGCGCTATCTTCATGATAGACAATACCTCGAGGAGAAATCCTTATATAATTTCTTAAAAGACCAATGTAACCACTTTAATAACTAATCAAATCCTATATTGCATAAAGCGGGTACAAGGAAGCGAAGAGTTTGGAAGCGTGGTAGCGATTTTTAACAAAACATTTAGAAGAATAAGTATAGTCAAAGCCAAAACCATCCTAAAAACAAGTGGGTATGTTTTGGAAGCGTAAAATAAAACACCAAACATCAAAATATATTCTGAAAATATTGTTTTAACAACACAAATCAAATACATAATAATATAATATTAAATACTAAACAACTCAACTAAAAATATGAATCATAACGCTCAAAGTCAAAGATTTTGGCTTCATTCTCATTTTATCTATCAAAACACAACCTTGCTTATAATGGTCTTGTAATCTACAACAAGATGAAATATTATAATTATTTTGCTTATAATAGTCTTTTAGGTCACATTGGTAGAGAAGAAGAAAACTAGAAACAATAATTCATATTCTTTGAACTAATTAGTGTTTTTTAATTAAGCTAAAAAAACATCAAAAATATTCATACGATTTTCAATTATTAACTTTATCACGCTTCCAAAATCAGAATCGTAAAAATCGCTACGCTTCTAAAAACGGAATAGTTGCTTTCAAAACGCTTTCAATTTGACATTTAAAGGAATCACGTTTTCACGGCGCTTCCAAAAACTTCTTATTCCAATTCCAATTCCAAAACGGAAAACGGACTTTAGATGAAGCTTCCATGCCACCTATTCAAATTTGTATACTAGACCGATGAACACTATGTGAATGTTAAGATGGATATTGATGTGAATGAATAATTCTTTGTTCATCAAATTATACGAAGACCATGATTCAATCCGCGCTAGTTATATAGCGCGAGATATCTTTTTCTTAAAAATTGTTTTGGAATTTAAGAAAAAATAAATTTATATGAATTTGATAATATGTCTAACTAATGATTATATATAGAACTGTCAACCTGGACTAACCTGTCTACTTAACTGTGGGAGGCGATTCCTCTGGGCGGGTTCGCCGTCAAGCCTAAGCTTCCGGTGCGCGGCTCTCCGATGTCAGCGTCTCGAGCCTCTCCGCCAGGGAATTGTCAGCTTGTCTTGATGCTCGGCCTTCTTCAGTAGCACGGCCAGCATGTCCTTAACTTCGGCTAGGGACGTCGAGGCAGCTTTTGTGTTTCTTGGAGGAGGGCCGCTGGGATCGACCCTTGTTCGGGTAGTATCCGCACCGTTGTTGTTTACGTCGTTGCCGCTTCTTTCTCCGCGACGACCATCTCTTCAGATCTCGTTCTCGATAGTTTATGTGAGTAAGAAAACTTATAATTCCCCCACAGACGGCGCCAAATTATGGGAGTCGAAACTTGCACAACTAAATTTGGTTAAGAAATTAAGAGGAAACAGAAGATTCTGAGATCAAAACAAGAGAACAAAGATCCAAAAATGGTTGTTATTGCCGATTCGATAAGCTTTTTCGTACAAAGATGTGTTAAGCGATTTTGCAAGTATTTCTGCTAGGTTAAACTTTTTTCTTGTCTTCTGACTTCGTCTCCTTTTTATAGATACTTGGTAAACCGCCTAGGCGAGAATCTCGAAAGATATTCTTGGAAGATTTCCTTTTTTCTGTGCGGCCGCCGACCAGAATCATCTCTTAGGGCGAATGGTGACTTGGATCGTTTAATGGGCCAGCGGTTCAGCCCATAACATTTGACGGATAAACCTCACCTCGGCCCATAAACTCTCGCCTCAGTCCATGAAGCATTCGACTTGGCCCGTGATGAATCGCACCATCTTCTAGTATCTTGGGCTCGGCCTCTTCTTATGCTAGCTTGGTTCGAGGTGAGTTGGGTCGGTCCGAGGCGGGTTGGTTCTGGTCGGTCCGAGGATTCTCTTCTCCAGCTCGGTTCAGCTTGTTTGGCTAGTCCTATTTCTTTTACTTAGTCGTTTTTAGTAGTTTATCTCGGCTAGGTGAAAACCGACCCCAACACTTAGCCCCCCAGTTCGTCAGACTCAGAGATGATTGTGATGAGATAATAAATCCTGGTGAGATCAACTTGCCGAGCCGAACTGTTAAGATCCTCCCATTGGCGAGTTGACGTGGTGCCGAGCTGTTCCATTGTTGACAAAACTCGTAATGCTTTCGTCTTTGACGAGCTCCTCTCGTCGTCGAGCCGAATTGGCTGAACTGCCGCCGAGTTGTTCTACTGCCACCGAGCTGTTTTATTGTTGATGAGCTTGCATCGACGCCAAGCCAAAATGATGCCAGAACAAGATGATGCCGAGCCGTTGAGGCGAAGTGTGGTTTTGTTCGCGCCGAACTGTTTCTTCGTTGAGATGAAGATTTCGAAATTTCTGAGCCGTCTTTTCGTTGAAGTGAAGCTTTGAAATTTCCGAGCCGTCTTTTCGTTGAAGTGAAGATTTGAAATTTCTGAGCCGTTTTCTTCGCTTCGGAATGATTTTGAATGAAAGGTATGGCTCGGGAATTTGATGACCGTTAGAGAGGATCATAGCAATCTTGGGAATCGCAAATGTTTCGCTAGATCCCGAGGTCACT
Organism: Eutrema heterophyllum; assembly: GCA_002933915.1. Classification (NCBI taxonomy): domain Eukaryota; kingdom Viridiplantae; phylum Streptophyta; class Magnoliopsida; order Brassicales; family Brassicaceae; genus Eutrema; species Eutrema heterophyllum. Next base: position 1,282,276 of record PKMM01004481.1, on the reverse strand, counting down.
CACTACAGTTTCCGAGGTCACGCGCTGCCACGCGCATGTTTCCTATAAATATCAAGACTTCCTCTCTGCTTCTCCTCATAATTCACTTCTCCAAAATTTCTGAAAAACAAGTAGCTCTCTTCTCTCTCCTCTTTTCTCCCTTTTATGTTTAAGTTTAGTTAGGGTTTCCCATCTTTCGCCGCGCTTTTAAATTATCCGCGCTTTTAAGTTTAGTTAGAGCGAACCTCTGACTTTGTTGATCCATCTTCAACCGATTTGGTGAGCCTTTGAATTTGCCAACCCTTCTTCAAACGATTCCGGGGGAATCTTGAACTCGCTGATCCGTAGATTTACCCGATCTGTCTTCCGCCGAGCCGAGATGTCTTCTGACAAACCGAACGATTCGGTAGGTTCCGCCTGTTCTCATGCGCCGCTCGGCGATTGTGTTGCTTCGTCTTCAGAAGATGGCGAGGCGGTTAGATCCACTGGAACGAGCCCTCTAGAAAATCCAACTTCTTCTCCAACCGTCGAGGCGCCTAATGATGTTGTCGAATTAGGAGAGGTGAAAGTAGAAGAAGATTTTTTCTTTGACCCCGAAGAGGCGAGGCGACAACTGGAACGCATAGTAGGAAGTCAATCGGCTGGACCGTCGAGGCGACGAGCCAAAAAGAAACGAGTGGATCCCCTAGGTTCTACTTTATCTACCGAGGTGTCTTTGGAGGAGTTGAGGCAGCACTTCAGGATACTTGAGGGGGTTGAATATGTTCTCACTGCCTCGTCTGATCGCGCTGACAAACCTCCTCCGAACCACTTCACCGTCTACGAAAGCTTCTTCTATGACTGCTTGTTGTGGTTCCCAATTCCCGAGCTGATACATCGGTTCCTATGGAGGAATGGCCTTGCCTCGACTCAAATTATGCCTCGGGGGTTACGTCACCTCGTGGGAATTCTGGTACGAAGTTATGAATGTGGTGTTGAAGTCCTGGTTAGTCATCTTTGAAACCTTCTGGAGTTTCGAAGGGCTTCTAAGGTGGGGATGTACTATATCTCGAACAAGAAAAACAGGAGGATCATGATGGGTTTTCAGAGAAGGATAACGATTGGGTGAGATATTTCTTCATCGTTTCTATCAACGTTTCCCCTGTTGGTAGCGATTGCCTCTGGATGGTTAAGACGAGCTGGGTACCACTTGGTAGTCGAGCCGTAGTTCTTTCGAATATTCAGCTTGGTATTTTGTCCTGACTTCTAATTCCATCTTCCGGTTTTGCAGTTTGCGACTTCCTTCCTCCGTGCCCAGAAGATCTATCCGCATTTCTTTTCGCTGAAAAGAGTTGAGAAAGCCCGAGCCATTTTTTCTGGTTTCCATGTCAGCTTGGAATCTTCAAGTTCGTCTTGTAAGATCTTAGAGTGACTATGGGGAAGAGATTGTCAGTCTGTGAGTGGAGGGAGCAGAAAGAGAGGGAAGAGAGAGAAGCTGCGAAGCGAGCTGCCGAGGCCCCGACAAGATCTGTCGTTGAGGGGGAGATTGTGGCCGATGCGAAGGCTATTGAGGTAGTGGTTGCTGAGACGACTATTTCCGAGGCGACGGGCGCTGATCTTGTTACTTCTTCTGAGCCAATGGCCTCGGGAAACGAGGGGAGATAGCTAATGTTAGCTCTTCCCTAGTCTACTAGACCTTCTGTGTCTGCTCTGACGAAACATACCGAGGCGTCGAGCCGAAAGCGTTCCGCTACTGAAGGTGATAAAGGCAAGGCCGTTGTAGGTGATAAGGTCGAGAGAAAGAAACGGTGCATCGCTCCTCTTGTTGCCAACCCAACATCTGCCGAGGCGATAACGGACGACGCTTCTGTGTCTGCCTTGCTTTTTTCGAAGGTCAATAGCTCTAGTGTTTGACTGCCTCCTCCTGATACCCTCGCGGAAGGAAAGTTATACGACGAAATGTCTCAGCGAGGCACCAAGGTATGATCATGAATCTTTGTGAAATTTCCTAAGTGTTGGCTCGGATTTTATTTATCTTTTTCCTTCGCAGTTTGTGGCGCCCATAAACAGGATGGTAGTTGCTTATTATTCGGATGCTCGTAAGGACATGCACCGAGTTGACGAGGCGAGGAAGGATGCTTCAATGATGAAAAGCAAACTTGACGAGGCGGAGAGGAAATTGACTGTTGCTTCGATAATGATCGTGATTCTTGAAGGCGAGAAACGGGTCTTGAAGGAGGAACAGGTCCGAGCCAAAAATTTGGCGGTTTGGTTGGAGGAGGCCAATACGAAGAAGGCTGCCGAGGTGGCTGATGCGGTGCAGGTGTTATCCTAGCTTCAGGTTTTAAATTTGTAAACCTTAAAAGTCTGTAAGTGCACATATGTGCGTTGTAGTATTTTAGGTATCGATCCACAGGGAGAGCACGCTTTTCTGTGAGACCTCAGAAAGAGAATTAGTAAGGAAGTCTAAAACGAAAAGAGTTTTTTTGTACGGTTTTTGGTGTCACAAATTGTAAAGTACGTAAAAAAGGGAAATTGCTTGTAAAATAAAGAGTAAAAATCGATTTTGAAAAGCAGTAGGAAAATCGGTTGTAAAAAATAATAAAACGATGTTGGGTCAACAGGGATATCTCCGGGGAATGTTCGATTCAAAACGCGGTAACAAAGCTCTTAGTAAAATTGATTCTAGTAACCTCCATGAACTGGAACACGAAAATATGCATAGCCTACTGTCGTAGCACTACACACTTATAATTTAACAACTTAACTAGTTAGCTTTCGTTGCTAGCCACACATAAAATTATGATGACAAAATCAAGTTCATAAACATTCACGGTACACTATAAGTATACTTTCGTATCTTATAGGGCAACACACTCCATATAGACTAGTTTCGATAATTAGATTCAGCACTTTTGTGGCTCTATAAGTCTCTAGTTCATGACGCTAGATCCATGCTTTAACAGCAAATCTATAGGAAAGAGTTCTAGAATACGACTAAGTTTACCTCGTGAAATCCTTATCGAACATGTCAATCCCCTTTGTTGATCCCTTTAAACCCAACGACTAAACTACTCGGACATAATCATGCAAGACAAAATCAAGTTTTTGAATTGCATAATCAATAGATAAGAAATAAAACAAGAGGGTTCAAGAGAAATCTCTATCTCCCTAAACAAAGAACTAAGAACAAAAGTTTGGTGAAAAAAGTAAACTAAAGGTGGCACAAAAGAAGCACACGAAATAGGGTTTCTAAAATCACATATTTATAGGTCTTCTGCTCTAATTTCGTCGGTCTTTAGGGTTTCTCCAAAGTCGGACTTAACGGGATTCGAACGGGCTTGCAAATGGGCTTACGTGACGAAATTGGTGTTGGTCGGGGGTCCATGGCTTCTGACCACGGCGAATTGCCTCTTGGACGCGGATGGCGAGCTTCTGGCCGTGGTGAACTGCCTCTTGGCTGCGGGTGGAGCTGCTCCAGGGGTGGCCAAATGGGACTTCTTGATATTCATGTATCTTTTGATTGAACCATTGGATCGTCCTCATATCAAGTGGAATGGAAAGGTGGCTTGTCCTTCTTGAATATCTCCAAAATTGGGCTAGATTAGACGGTGAGAAAAACCTCTTTGGTAGTTGAACTTATGAATGTTTGACTCTGAAGCCGAAAATCTGGTTTTTCTCCAATTTGCAATGCTTTTGCCTACGTAACATGAAAAGAGTTTTGAAACTACAAATATGCGAAAACCATAATAAAAACATATAAAAGTGAGTGAAACACTTATTAAAGTGCTCTAAAATAGACGGTAAAATGGGTAAAATTAATGTGTTATCAGTGGCTTCCTTAGAGAGACAGCTTGAGGCGAAGGAGGCTCTGCACGAGGCCAACATTAAGAAAGCCCGGAGAGAGGCGAGGCGGGAACTTGCCCAGAAATTTCAAGATCGTCTTGTTAAAGTGGAGAAGAACATTGAGGGGTTGAAAGATGTTAAGGACAAAGAGCTCAACTTGGTGTAGGTTGATAGTAACCTCCAGATTATTGGTCTTCTTCGTAAAGAAAATGCTCCGACTCTAGATGATGAGGTGGTGAAATTGAACGAGTCGAGAGCCAAAGTTGGTGGGTGCAGATGAGGAGTTTGAATAGATCGCCACTGAACTGAGAGACGAGCTGAAACTTTCTCCTGTTTCGCCGAACTCTGTGAGTTCTCTTCTTAGCGTCGAGCCGGTGGAATCCACCGTAGCTCCCTCTGGTTCTAATGTCAACACGCCTGATGTTGCGAACCTTGCTACCAAGGAGAATGTCGATCTGAATCGTCATGAGTAGTTTATGTCTTTGGACCTTGTCTTTTGGTTTGAACATGGTGCCTGGATGGCTTTATCCGTATTGACCTTTTGGACTTGATTTTTGATTTGTCTTTTAGTTAAGCTTTATAGCTTTTAAAATTTTGCCGAGTAAGCTTTAAGCGATTGCCTTAAGCGAAGTGTTTAATGATAATGATTAGCGAGCAGTTGCTGGGTTTTGATTGTTTGTACTCATATTTTAGGGCATGCGATGTAGTCTCGGCTTACGAGCCCGTCTTGGTTTTAATGAAGCTTGATGAAACATGTTTAAGTATCTCATACTAAATGATGTGTTTAGTATATGTGTCGAGATGTCGAAGACCAGTGTGCTGAGAAGCAAGAATGACTACTGGGTTTTGGATTTTACTTCGGTTTTAGGGCTTGCGATGTAGTCTCGACTTACATGCCCATTTTGATGGTAAAACTTTGAGTGGTTCGGTCGAGGTATATCCTTTCCTTCATTGATCGAGATATACATGCCTTTAATTTATATAGAGGATATATTAGAACCCTAATCCGTATAGGATATAGTGGTTGAAAATCCGTAAAGGATGTATTAGTTCGTTGTTGTGGCCAGCAACAAACGAGATTGATGAGAGTGTTAAATGGATATGTATTGATAAGACAAAAAATGGGAGTATATTTATATACGCACCCACTCCCCCCTTTTTTAGAGGGGGGAGGGGGGGACAGCTGAACCTTTCCAAAAATTGGTTTCCGACGTACCCTTTCCAGGGATCAAGCTGTCCCGTAGTTCATATATGGAATAGTTTAGTGATTGTGCTTCTTCATATGCATTGCTTTCCACGATCTTGGTATTGGAACGTCGGTCATGTTAGCGAGCTCGTACACTCCTGATTTGTTTTCAGATTCTTCTGGTTCACATCCGTGTTTGATTCTGCCACGGGATTCTTTAGCTTGTGTTCGGCTAGGAAACAAATTCGTGATTCCTTCCGGTTCCCCCATATTGTCTTGATTCCTTCGAGGGATGGAAACTTGACGCAAAGATGATACGTCGATGGAATGGCTCGCATGGAGTTCATCCACGACGTGCCCATGATTACGTTGTATATCGCCAGTTGATTTGCGACTGAAAACTCCACGATTTTTGTTACGCCTTTAGCTTGGACGGGAAGCATGATTGTGTCGAGAGTCATCGTTGTTTCTCATGAGAATCCGGTTAGGGGCTTTAGGTTGGTTAAGACTTCCGACAAGTTGATGTTCATTTTTCTGAGTGTCTCTCGGAAGATAACATCGACGGAACTCCATGTGTCTATCAATACTCTTGCCACATCGTTATCCCTGATGGTCAACTCAATGACGAGAGGATCGTTATGCGAACCATCGATCCCGGTAGTTTTGTTTTCTTTAAATGAGATGACAAAGCGATGAAGGAGAGATGATCGTTATGCGGTCTATCGATATAGGAAGATTGGGAGGTTCCGACCAGTTGATGCTAGCCTCTGCTCGTCACTGGAAAGCTTTGATTGACGACACCGCGTCCGCGCAGTATTGGGATCCGCCCATTATCATGTTGATTCTTCTTTGTGGGCCCGGATGCACTTCCCCGTCATCTCTCCTTCCTCGCTTGGGGATCTCGCCTCGGTTCGGTTCCGTCTGGGCGCCTTGATTCGGTCGATCGAGTTGATCATTCTCCTCTTCATGTTTGAAATCCTTGAGGCTTACGTAATCGCCGAGCTCCCCTGCCATAAGTTTCGTTGCGAGTCTCGCGTCTAGGCAATTTCCTGTCAGGTGTCTGTAACATCGGTGATGTTCGCAGTAGGCCTTCTCGTCAAAAATGCTGGAGTTTCTTGTCCACGTATTCCATGGGGTTTTCCCGCGAACGGTTCCTACTTGGTAGTTATGAACGCCGTTGAATTTGGGTCCTTCATGATGTACGTATCCGCCACTCTGGGTATTTCTTCTAGGGTTCGGCAGGCTTGGGGAAAAGATGATGTTTTGGCTCGCTGGCTTCGTTGTTTCGTATCTTTCAGATATGATCTTCATTTCCTCCTTGTCGACTATGAAATCTGAGGCTCGGTGCAAGGCATCTTGGATCATCAGAGGCGTATTCAGCACGACCTCTTTTCTGAAATCCGACTTGTACCACATCGAGTTCTTCAATGCGGTGAGGGCAGCTCTGTCACTCACGCCTTCGACTTTAGACACCACTGCCTTGAATCGGCCCATGAAGTTTCGCAGCGTTTCCGTCGGTGCTTGCGAGAGGGTCCATAAGTCGGCATCGAAGGTTCTTCGATCCATGAACATGGAATACTGTTTTAAGAATACAGCGGACAATTATTGAAAGTTGTCGATGGAATTTTGGTCCAGTCTCGAGAACCATTCAAGGGCAGCTCCCTTCAGATGCTCTATAAACAGGAGACATAATCAAGCATCCATTTTATTTTATTTGAGGTTGGCTCGGCCCATCGCTATGCGGAAAGATGTTATGTGAGCCTTTGGGAAGGTCAACCCCTCGTAGAATGGGATTCTGAGCTTTTCTTGGTCAGAAACTCTCGCCTCGTTGATCCGAGCTGTAAAAGGGGTCCTATGTGTCTCCTCCAACATACGGTCTATCTACGGGGCCGCCCTAAGTGCATGATGAACTTGTGATCGAATAACTCTCACTTCGGCAGCAACCCGAGCCAATGAAGCTCAGATTTTGTCCATCTCCTTGATTTGAGCCCGACTCGTCCCTCGGGGCTCGTCATATTGAATTTGGCTCGCCCTCCTCAGCTTGTCGGAGCGTTGCGTCCTTTGTTACCAGAGAAGGTTCTGTTCTTTCCCCGTCTGGTTTTTGAGCCGATCCGTGCTGGGAGCGTCTCCTCCTATTCTTCCTCCTTCCAGGGTCGAGGCGAGCTCCTCTCACGAGATGCGCTTCGAGGCACAATCCCTTTCGTCGCGGCTATCTCCGTTGGTGATTATCGCGATCGTCCCTCTGAGGCGTACTCTTGAACAATCGTCGGCTTGCTGATCGCGTCCGTTGCTGGTGCTTCCTACTCCTCGGTTCAGCCGAGGTGGCTCTGTTAGGTTTGGTCTCATCGCCGCAGGCTTTATCTCGTCGTGCGGTGCAGTGGTGGTAGTCCTCTTGGGGCCCTTGGTGCGACATCAGATGTTCCGGTAGGCGTTGAGAAGTCGAGGATCGTCGAGTTGAGGTCGAGCCTTCTAGCGATTCCGCTGGGCAGGTTCGCCGTCAAGCCTAAGCTTCCGGTGCGCGGTTCTCCGATGTCAGCGTCTCGAGCCTCTCCGCCAGGGAATTGTTCAACTTGTCTTGATCCTCGCCCTTCTTCAGTAGCGCGGCCAGCATGTCCTTAACTTTGGCTATGGACGTCGAGGCAACTTTCGTGTTTCCTGGAGGAGGGTCGCTGGGATCGACCCTTGTTCTGGTGGTATCTGCACCGTTGTTGTTTACATCGTCGCCGCTTCTTTCTCCGCGACGGCCATCTCTTCAGATCTCGTTCTCGATAGTTTCTGTGAGTAAGAAAACTTATAATTCCCCCACAGACGGCGCCAAATTATGGGAGTCGAAACTTGCACAACTAAATTTGGTTAAGAAATTAAGAGGGAACAGAAGATTCTGGTATCGAAACACGAGAACAAATATCCAAAGATGGTTTTTATTGCTGATTCGATAAGCTTTTCGTAAAAAAATGTGTTAAGCGATTCTGCTAAGTTAAACTTTTTTCTTGTCTTCTAACTTCGTATCCTTTTTTATAGATACTTGGTAAACCGCCTAGGCGAGAATCTCGGAAGATATTCTTGGAAGATTTCCTTTTCTCTGTGCGGCTGCCGACCCAAATCATCTCTTAGGGCGAATGGTGACTTGGATCGTTTAATGGGCCCACGGTTCGGCACATTACATTTGACGGATAAACCTCACCTCGGCCCATAAACTCTCGCCTCGACCCATGAAGCATTAGGCTCGGCCCATGACGAATCGCACCATCTTCTAGTATCTTGGGCTCGGCCTCCTCTTTCGCTAGCTTGGTCCGAGGTGAGTTGGGTCGGTCCGAGGCGGATTGGTTTAGGTCGGTCCGAGGCTTCTCTTCTCCGGCTCGGTTCAGCTCGGTTTGGCTAGGCCTATTTCTTTTACTTAATCGTTGTTAGTAGTTGATTTCGGCTAGGTGAAAACCAACCCCAACATTATCCCGTTTTGCAATGAACTAAAATATTATTCGGGCTAACCAATATGCACCGCTTAATGACTATGGTTTTTGTGGTCAGTTCACAAATATAATTATATTTAATTTAATAATGTTAGTTTTATGAGATTTATTTATAGAGTTTAGAAAAACAATTACTTTTAGATTAATACATGAAAATATTAATAATAATTTCACTAATTTATAAAATTAGCTTCATATAATTATTGAAAATGTTGTACGTATTTTTTTATCTATGTAAATGTAAAGAGTTATGATTATATGATCAATAGATTATATATTTATTTAATGATAAAAGTAATGCATAATTAAAATAAAATATAAGATTAGATAGAAACGAGTATGATAACCGGATTCATATCTGGTGTTTCTAAATCTTAGAAAAAACTTTTCTAATTCGGGTTCTCTAATATCCGCGAATATCCAAATATGTTCCAAAACCGTTAAAAGAAAGCAAAAACATTATAAAAATATAAATTCTAAAAATATTAAAACGTGAAATCATAAAATAAAATTAAACATAATTATTAACTTTTTAAAACATTGGTAATTAAAAAAAATCATAATTACTGAGTAGTCGTTGTTTAGGACAAACTTTCAGAATTTGTTTGTTGATTTCAAGTGGGTTATAGGGAAAACAATATAATGCATTTTGATGCTTAGAAATCGGTGTTTAAGAATGCGAACGAGGATTCGTTCAACATAGGAATATTCGCAAGAGCTTTTACAAGCTCGGATTGCAACTCTAACATTTTTATGGGTATGTAAGAATGCATGTTATGAGAGGTAAATTGTAGTATCCCAAAATGATAACATGTTTAAGCCCATCATTAAGAGAACGAATGGGTGAAGCCCTTCTGAAAGCTCTCCAACGCTCAAGTCAGAAACTAAACATTGAAATTTGCTAGAAAAATGGAAATAGGAATAAGATAGTGAAGGTTATGTTGAAATCATAACAAAATATGGTATGTAACTCAATTTGTCATGTTGATGAGTGAGAGATAGAGAGTGAGATTCTTATTAAAAAAAAGATAGAGGGTGAGATAAAGTGAGAGAGAGAGATTATGAATGCATCTTGGAAACATGTCATATGATTTGAGAATGAGATTGATGTAAATGAATAGAAATTCGTCTCATATCTCAAAAGAGAGAAATATATGTATCAATTATTCTCGATTCTCTAATATAGGTTTTGAATGGTATTTATTATGTTATAAAATAAATTTTATTTTATTGTATATATGACCCCGTTATATACTAGATATACTAAATTATTATTAAAAATTCTTTTTGCAAAATACTAAATTTAGTTAAAAGTTTTGACAACATATACTTTTTTAATTACATCAATAAACAAAAATATAGCATACGCAGATAACCCACTAGTATTCAAATAAAATATAATAATCATAGTAAAAAATATTGCAAGATCTCAAACATATTTTCTTTGAATATGTATGGATTGATTATTATTTAATAATATCAGAATAATTAAGAAACTAAATAGTAAATAACCTCTTTAATGGAAAATAAATATTTTACATATTCTCATCAATAATTTTAAAAGACAATTATATCATTTCCTATTTCAATTATCTTTTTTTATTAGTAATGACATAATATGTAATATGTAATTACTTACAAAGTTCATTTTCCTAAATGACTTTTAAAATAATAATATAGAGATAGAGATGACAAACCTTAAGAAAAAATAGTAAATTGTTACGAAGTCAAAAAAAGAGACGCACGTAGATTGAACAATTACGAATGGTTTTCTTACGTGGAGCCCACTGTCACACAGTAACTTCAAGTTTCTTTATAAATACGAACGCCGTTCATTGTAAACTTCACAACATTCACAACTTCAACAAGAAGTTTGTTTAATATAAAAATTTCTCCGTCTCTTTCTATTATCAGCGTTCTGCCCTTTCATCGGGTATAATATTTTTATCTTTATTTGTATTTATCTTTACAATAAAATATATTTTTTATAACACATTATCAGCACGATTACTCTTCATTATAGCTAAATATATATTCATAATATATACCCTACTATAGCGGATATTATGTCGCCTCTATAATAATAATTATTTTATAGTGGTTGCTTAATGCACTACTATTCACTTAATATTATAAAGGACAATTTGTCGCCTCGTTATTATTTTATTATATGGATGACTCTGTCACCATATATATTTTATTTAATGTTTAAATATGGATGACTCTGTCACCATAATTTATTTACTTGCAATTTTAAATGGATGACTTTAGTCACCATGATTTATTTATTTACTGTTAATATTATAGTGAACGTCTCAGACGCCACCTAAACTATTTACTGTTAATATTATAGTGGACGTCTCATACGCCTCGTGATACAAAGCTCGCCTCGTGTCTCAAGGTTTTTCTCAAAGACCCGAGATCGATTACGAGGAAACGTATTCTCCTGTTATGGATGCAATCACGTTTAGATTCTTAATGAGTCTAGCGGCTGATGAAAATCTAGAGATGCGTCTCATGGATGTCGTTACGACATATTTATATGGATCATTAGATAATGATATCTATATGAGAATTTCTGATGGGTTTAAGATACCATCATCATTAAATTCCAAACCTAAAGAATTATGTGCAATAAAATTGCAAAGATCATTATATGGGTTAAAGCAATATGGACGTGTGTGGTACAATAGTCTCCATGAGCATTTGGCAAAAGAAGGATATGTGAACAATCCTATATGCCCATGTGTTTTCATAAAGAAAACAGTTATCGGATTTGTAATTATGGCGGTATATGTTGATGATCTAAATATTATCGGAACTCAAAGGGAAATACAAAAAGCATCCGAATATTTAAAAGGAGAATTTGAGATGAAAGATCTCGGACAAACAAAGTATTGTCTTGGCCTACAAATTGAACATTCTCAAAAGGATATATTTGTGCATCAATCCACATATACCAAAATAGTGTTAAAACGCTTTAATATGGATAAAGCAACTCCTCTAAGTACCTCAATGATCGTTAGATCATTCATGAGGAAAATGAAGAGATACTTGGTCCTGAAGTATCATATCTAAGTGCAATTGGAGCCCTTATGTACCTTGCCAATTGTACACGACCTGACATATCATTTGCTGTTAATCTTTTGGCAAGATTCAGCTCGTCCCCTACAAGAAGACATTGGAATGGGATTAAACATGTCTTTCGTTATCTTCAAGGGACTATTGATTTAGGTTTGTTTTATCCTAAACATTCAAAAAGTCAAATGATTGGTTTTGCAGATGCAGGATATTTGTCAGATCCACATAAAGCCAGATCACAAACGGGGTATGTATTCACGATCGGTGGCACCGCTATATCTTGGCGTTCTCAAAAGTAGACGCTTGTGGCCACTTCTTCAAATCATGCTGAAATCATCGCACTCCATGAAGTAAGTAGATAATGTGTGTGGCTGAGATCAATTAGTCACCACATCCTATCTAGCAGTGGAATTCGCATAGATACGGAGCCAACTATCTTATATGAAGACAACGCTGCATGTGTTGCCCAGACAAATGAAGGATATATCAAAAGTAATAGAACCAAACATATCCCTCCGAAGTTCTCTCATACACTCAAGAACTCGAGAAGAATAAAGAAATTGAAGTGAGATATATCCAATCATGTGAAAATGTAGCGGATCTCTTCACAAAATCATTACTCATCACTATGTTCAGGAAACATGTCCATAACATTGGAATGCGTCATCAAAGAGATTTATAAGATGACATCCTGGTTATTCGAATGGGATCTTGCGTGGTTGTACTCTTTTTACCTTTCTATGGTTTTTCCCACTGGGTTTTCTTGGAAAGGTTTTTAACGAGGAAACAAAGATATAACGCAAAGAGGCAATAGTGACACTGGTCTCCAAGGGGGAGTGTTACGAAGTCAAGAAAAGAGACGCACATAGATTGAACAATTACGGATGGTTTTCTTATGTGGAGCCCACTATCACAGTAACTTCAAGTTTCTTTATAAATACGAACGTCGTTCACTGTAAACTTCACAACATTCACAACTTCAACAAGAAGTTTGTTTAATACTCCATCTGATCCATAATAGTTGATGTTTAAGGATTCTACACACAAATTAAGAAATCACACAAAATCATAATTTTTTTTATTTTTTCTAAATTAAAACTTCATTTATTGTCTAATTAAACACAATTCAACCAATGATAAAAAAGACTGCATAATATAAATGGTCAAAAATAAATATAAAAACTTTAATTTTGCATTGAAAATGTAAAACATCAATTAAAATGAAACAAATTTTTTTTGCTTAAACATCAACTAATATGGATCAGAGGAAGTATAAACATTTCTCCGTCTCTTTCTATTATCAGCTTTCGGCCTTTTCATCGGGATTACTATTTTTATTTTTATTTATATTTATCTTTATGATAAAATATATTACTTTTTATAACATAAATATCATTTTTGTAAAATTTCCTTTCTTTTCCTGGCTCCCTCGCTCTCTCCTTCAAAGCAGCAGTCGGAATATTCCAACGATCCTAAAATATTCTATTAAAAGTTCATAATCGAAGCAATAAGGAAAACCCAATTATTTTTTAATATATATATATAGTATAATAGAATAACACTTAAACAGTTTTGTTTATAGAATAATAACTCTACTGACAATTCCAGCTAGATCGACCTTTCCTCCTTGTCCTAATGCTGTACACATTCTTCTTCGTTTTTCTTCTTCACGAGGTCAACAACAATGGCTGATCAACCTCCAAATCCCCAAAGTAGAATCAAACTTCGCGATGGTCGATACTTGGCTTACAACGAAAGAGGTGTCCCCAAAGATGATGCCAAGTTCACCATCGTTATTGTTCATGGATTTGGTAGCTCCAAAGACATGAACTTCAATGTCTCACAAGTATACACTAATCTTTTTTATTCCTTGATCCTCTCTATTTCTATCTGTTTCCTTTTTTTTCAGAGTCATCGATCCAAATTTTTCTACTTTTAGTCTTGACATCCAAACTATGTGCTTTAGATCGATTCTCCAATTGTGTTAAATTGCTTGTGTGCTCCTATTCTCATTTTTACAACTTTGTGGGTTTTTTTTAATGAACAATTTGGATCCAAGAAACTTCAGATTCTAGTCGATTAGAAGATCCAAGAAACTGAGTTTTGGAGAGCACATAATATTTTGTAATTGTAATTTGTAATGACATATTGTCTGAAAAGCTAAACTATTTTCAATTTTTTAAAGATTAAACCAAAAAAAGGCAAATTTAATTAAAAAAAATTCAAGAAATGGAGATGTTGTTAAAGATTTTAAATTGATTACTAACGAGGTTTGTTTTAGTTATAATCTCAGGAGCTTGTAGAAGAAAGTGGGATATACTTTGTGCTATACGATCGAGCTGGTTATGGAGAGAGTGACCCAAATCCAAAACGTTCGTTGAAGAGCGAAGCTTCCGATGTTCAAGAACTCGCGGATCGGTTACAGATCGGATCAAGGTTTTATTTGATCGGAATCTCGATGGGGTCATACACCGTTTGGAGTTGCCTAAAACATATTCCTCAAAGGTAAATAAATCAAATCGAATTATTAGATTAGATTAACTTACTATAAATGCGTAAAAGTCTTCCAAGACACATGTTGCAAAAAAATTGCTTCAAGATTGGATAAAATAATAAAATTGTCAGAGAACACGTTCAAATTTATATTGTAGGGTCAATTTGTTTTTAATATTTGTGATAACAATCTCACACCCCATAAATTCTACTAAATTCTGATAGCTCTTTTAATATTTCTCACAAGTGCAAAAAAAAAAATAATGTTTTGAAGCTCGGTTCTCGTTTTGGTTGGGCCTTAGTAGTTCAGTATATATTTTGATTTGATATGAACTGATAAACAGGTTTACAAAAAAATTGCTTTGATTCAAAAAAACCAAAAACAAAAAATGGCTCGGTTAATTTGACTACAATGTCAGACTTAGTAAATATATGCTCTACATTATCAGCGAGACACTACAATTTACCAAACAACTAATATCATTGGACACATAGATACATTGATTTACAAATTAAGATCGTCGTGTATTGTATCTAGTAAGCCACATTAATTATTATGCGGGTTACATATGATCCAATTCAATTCATAGATCAAAAAATCTAAAAAATAATATTTGCTATACTATGATCAATCAAAACTAAGAATTATCATAAATATGATATGTAACAGGTTAGCAGGAGTGGCGATGGTGGCTCCGGTTGCGAATTACCGGTGGCCGTCGATTCCAAATAGTTTGATGAAAAACGATTACAGAAGAGAAGTGTTGAAATGGTCTTTTTGGATTGCTAAATATTTTCCGGGACTTCTTCATTGGTGGGTGACTCAAAACATGTTTCCTTCAACTTCGATGCTAGAAAAAAACCCTCTTTACTTCAACGACCAAGATATCGAAATCCTCAAGCACACGAAAGGCTTCCCAATGCTCACTAAGGTACCAACTACTTTCATAAGACTAATATAATCTCTTTAAATTTTTGTTCCCATATATTCTATTGTACTGTTACCGTTAACTTATCAAGCAAATTTACACCCAATATTATCCATGACTTTGATTTAGGAGACAAAAACGATGTATTTTAACTAATTAAATAAGAGTTTGGGATTTGTATTTTAGTGGCTTGTGTTTATGTTGTTAGTGTTATAATCTGGATTTGTACGTTGTAGACTGAAAATAGAATAATGTTTTACAAACAGTATCGAAGGGGAAAATAAAATTTACCCATTGAATAAGCTTTGCATGGATAAAAAGTCATGTTACTTCAATTTGTTTCTGACAATTTCCACTATGCCTATTTTTAATGAAAAAATGTCGATAGCCTTTCGAATTTTTCCAAATTATATATAATTACAATTGTACTTATTTAAATTACAAAATCTGATAATTGTTTTTTTTTGTTCGAACAAAATCTGATAATTGTTTAGAATCAGATATATTGAGGGGGAAAAATGTGGTTATTACTATTAGTCAAATTTAAGAATACTTATTGATGTGTCCACAGGAGAGATTACGAGAACGTGGCGTTTTCGAGACGCTGAGAAGCGATTTCTTGGTTGCGTTCGGCGACTGGGACTTCGACCCGGCGGACCTACCCGACCTGTTTCCGTCTGGACCCGAGAAGAGCCTATCATCTGTTCACATATGGCAAGGCTACGAAGACAAAGTGATGCCGTTTCAGCTGCAAAGATGCTTATGCCGCAAGCTACCATGGATCAAGTACCATGAGGTTCCTAAAGGAGGCCATTTGATCGTGCACTACGAGGGAGTCTGCGACGCGATCTTGAAATCGCTTCTTCTAGGAGAAGATCTTCCAATGTACAGACCTAAAGCTGTGATCATTGAACCTTAGAGAGAAGTGTCATTGTTCTTAATTTGTTCGTTTCTTGCTTGATTCTTTTGATTTTGATTGATAAGAATCGAAATCTTGTTTCGTTCAGTGAATAATTTCTATTGTCTTTCTCCCTGAGAATTTTTTTGTTTGTTTGTAAATTACTGTTTTCGTTTCATATCATTTTCACTAATAATACGAGTTGAAATATAAAAGCCGGTGGAAGATGTAAAAATCCCAGAAAACAAACCCAAGAGAAGGAAACGAAGCCCAAACAAGGGAGTCCGTACAAGAATGAAAGTTATCCTAAAGAACCGCGATACACCAAGCCAAAGAGCTAAAAATACTAAGCTTCACGAAATAGATTAAGAGTGGAATTAAGTTGAATAATGGAGCTCGAAGTACAATGACACACTCATTATATTGCTCTCACCTCATGGGGACGGATAGAGCCACGAGCAACCGAAGTTTGAACCAAACAAGTCCCATTAACCCGGATTAAGAACAGATTTAGACACCAACTTTCTATGGCAAAACCACAAACCGCAAACTCCACTGAAACCGTCCAAAACCCGATCAGAAGAAACCGCAAACCCGACCAATAACCTTTTCCAATTCATTTGTTTCTTGTTTCATTTTTTCTATAAGCATGAAATGATAAATGAAAAATATCAATTTAAATTTATACTATAATTTGCTCCAAAAAAAAATGTATACTATCAAATACCAAAATACAATATCTGTTTAAACAAAATAAAAACTATAAATAAAAACCAAAATTAAAAAAAGAAGGAAAAAACCATATTTCATATTAGAATAAAGAAATTAAACAATAGATAACAATCATAAAAAGAAAAGGAATAAAAGGTAAAAAAACATATTTTTTAACAATCGTAAATTTTGTTTCTAAATTTATGTATTATATATTTTCACAAGTGATCTAATTTTGTTTTCTATTTTTTCATGGGTTATAAAATATTAAATCACAAACCCGCATATATGCTGGTACTTATCTAGTTATTATATAGATCTAAACAACATCAATTATAAGCCTAAATAACCACCTAAATATAAATTAATTACAATCATAAATCTAATAAACTAATTATAAACATTTAAACTAAAAAAGTTTGAAAAACTAACACTACAAGAAAACACGCGCATTTTCGACGGCCTTCGACCCATCGGAATACCGAGGGAATAGCGAGGAAATTCCAGCGAATATAAGTTCCTCGGAAATCGGTCAGAAAATTCCGACTGATCGAGAGTCGTCTGAAATCCTTTGGAAAATTCCGACCGTTTCAGACTGTCGGGAATCGGTGGGGAATTTCCGAGGGATTTCCGAATGATATATATCTGTTAATGTATCCGTTGTAGTAGCCGTTATATAGCCGTTTGAAATTTAAAAGTCCGTCGGAAATCCCTCAGAAATCCGTCGGAAAATCGCTGAATATTTCTCTATAAATATAACTCTCCCTCATTCACAACATTCACAACACACACAAAGCAAAAACAAATTACACAATGTCTTATTTTCGATCGAGGATGGACAAACCTCCGCGTGATCCCGCGACGGGGGAATTGACGGATGAGTTCGCACAAGGTGTGGAGGAGTTCATGAACTTTGCATCAAACAATAGCATGACATCGAAATACGGTAATATGTATTGTCCTTGTACTAAATGTCGGAATCATAGATTAGTCTCGGTTAGGGGAGTAAGGAAGCACTTATATAGGACTGGATTTATGTATGGTTACAAGATTTGGTATACCCACAGAGAAACTGATTCAATGGTGCAATATTATGGTAATTATGGTAGCACATCAGATAGGTTTGGTAGTACTTCGGGTACTAGGTTAGAGGAACCAACACCGGAAGTAGATGTAAACGCATGTTACACTCAGATGGTGAATGATGCGTTTCGTGAAAACATAGCATCGTATCATGTTGAGGATGGTAACATGATAGAGGAACCAAATTTAGAAGCGCGGAAGTTTTTTGATATGCTAGATGCGTCTAAGCAGCCATTATACAAAGGATGTAGAGATGAAATATCACCTCTATCAACTGCAAGCAGGTTGATGACTATAAAGACAGATTTCAACTTAGCCGAGGATTGTGTTGATGCGATAGCTGATTTTGTTAGAGATATCTTACCTGAAGATAATATTTCACCGGTTTCATACTACGAGATTCAAAAGCTTGTAGCTGGTCTTGGATTACTGTATCAAATGATAGATGTGTGCATCGACAACTGTATGATCTACTAGAGAAAGGACGAAAACCGGTTGAAGTGTCGCTTTTGTCACAAATCTCGGTATCAGGATACAAGTGGCATAGTACATGTTCCACATAAACGGATGTGGTATTTGCCCCTCGCTGATAGGTTGAAGAGGTTATATCAATCCGAGCGCCCGGCATGGCCTATGAGATGGCATGCAGAACATAACTCAGATGGAGAGATTGCGCATCCCTCAGATGCAGAAGCATGGAAACATTTTCAAGAGGTTTATCCTAGTTTTGCGTGTGAGCCAATGAACGTATACCTCGGGTTATCTACGGATGGACTAAACCCTTTTGGAAAGCATGTGATGCAATATTTGTTATGGCCAGTAGTCGTCACACCTTACAATTTGCCGCCAACTTTGTGCATGAAACGAGAGTTTTTGTTTCTCACGATCCTCGTCCCCGGTCCAAAGCATCCTAAGAGATCCCTCGATATTTTCTTGCAGCCATTAATTTATGAGTTGAGAATGTTGTGGAAAAATGGTGTTGAAGCGTTCGATGTTTCCCTGCAACCGAATTTTATGATGTGTGCGGTACTTATGTGGACCATAATTGATTTCCCATCATACGGTATGCTATCTGGATGGTCGACGCATGGAAGGTTGGCGTGTCCGTATTGTCAAGATAACACTGATGCGTTCTAATTGAAGAACATACGTAAGACTTCTTGGTTCAATTGTCATCGACGATTTCTACCGCATGATCATCCATATCGTCGGAGCACAACATTGTTTAGAAAGAACCAAAAAGTTTTTGATGGTCCACTTCCATGCAGCTATTGCAGGTACATACATTTACAATATTATTTATGTTACCATATTTTTATTTGTGATCATTATACGTAAGTTTTTTAATTTTCTATGTATACTATATATGTAGGGATCGGTGCTTTCTTTCGGGATCTATGCACGAGATCACTTACATCAGCCGGAATCCGAAATTTGGGAAAAACATACCAGTTCTCCTTTGCAACCTCGAGAAAATATTTCCTCCTGCCTTTTTTGATGTTATGGAACATCTTCTTATTCATCTCCCTCGAGAAGCAGCACTTGGTGGGCCGGTTCAATACCGATGGATGTACCCTTTTGAGCGGTATATGTTCCACCTAAAGAAGAAGGTGAAAAAGCTTGCTAGGGTCGAGGGTTCTATTGTCACACAGAGCATTAATGAAGAAACTTCCAACTTTGCAAGCTACTACTTTCCAGCCCAAGTCCAAACAAAAAGTAGACGCCCCGCACGACATGATGATGGAGGGAACAGAGTTAGTTATCATGTTTATGTCCCCGATATATTTACTCAGATTGGACGACTAAGTGGAAAAGCAAGGATCGGCGACTATTAGAGGAGGAGCAAAGACACTTGCATATGTATATTCTTACAAACTGCAACGACGTTTTGGAATATGAGAGGTACTTAATTTTATTTTTTTTAATTAGTTAACAAATTAAGTTTACTAATGCATGCTATTTTTTAATGCATTTGTAATTCTAGTATATCGCCTCAATCTGGAGAAGTTGTCTACTACGGTGTTCTCCGCGAAATATTGGAGGTCCATTATCTGGGAATGATCGACTTGAGGTGCATTGCGTTCTTCTGCGATTGGTATAATCCAGTGGAAGGTCTACTTCAGGACGTATTTGGTGTTACATCTGTCCACTCTCAAAGGCGACTTTAGAAATACGATCCTTTCATTCTTGCTTCACAAGCGGATCAGGTTTCCTACATTCGATACCCCCGGGTTAGGAACAAGCAAGACCCTTGGATTACTGTTACGTCGATACACCCAAGGGGAAGAGTTTATGGTGTTTCCGAGCACAACCCTTTGCAGGAAAGCGCAATTGGTAACTTAGGTTCGATCGAGCATTCTCTTGAAGTTGACCTCGTGGTTGATTTCACCATGGACGGGGATTACGAGGTATTTGAGGATTATGAGGAAGAGATCGGCGAATTTGACGAGGATTCCGGTTCAGCTACGTCAGATTATTCATCGGACTCGGAGTAATTAATTATGTAATAAATTTTATTTCTCTATGTATTTTTTTATTTCGGAGTAATTAATTTTTCTTTTCACAAGTCATGTTATTTCGAGTCTTTTATTTCATTGAGTCTAAGCTGATAGGACCATTATATAAGGTCCCCTTGCAGCCGTGTGATGTTTTTCACCTTTTGATGAAATAAAAACGTAGTTTTCACCTAGTAATTTTCTATAGTCAGGAATCCCAAAAAAAATTAGCCCCGGCTAAAACAAAAATCCCTGGCAAAAACTAAAACTGTCTTAATCACATCAGTTTTAGCCGAGGTGAATGTCAGGTTTTAGCCGGGGATTCTAAATTGTCTCGGACGGACGTTCCTCGGAAATCCCTTGGAATTATCACGGACGGACCGGTCATCGGAAATCCCTCGGAATTATCCCCGACGGACGTGTCCTCGAAAATCCGTCGGGTAAAATGGTCTTCGGAAATCCGTCGGAAATTTTCGAGGGATTTCTGACAGATTTCGATTTCCGAGGAGATAGAACCGACGGCCAAAATCCGTCGGAACTCCGTCTGAAATGGCNTCACAAGTCATGTTGTTTCGAGTCTTTTATTTCATTGAGTCTAAGCTGATAGGACCATTATATAAGGTCCCCTTGCAGCCGTGTGATGTTTTTCACCTTTTGATGAAATAAATACGTAGTTTTCACCTAGTAATTTTCTATATTCAGGAATCCCAAAAAAAAATTAGCCCCGGCTAAAACAAAAATCCCTGGCAAAAACTGAAACTGTCTTAATCACATCAGTTTTAGCCGAGGTGAATGTCAGGTTTTAGCCGGGGATTCTAAATTGTCTCGGACGGACGTTCCTCGGAAATCCCTCAGAATTATCACGGACGGACCGGTCCTCGGAAATCCCTCGGAATTATCCCCAACGAACGTGTCCTTGGAAATCCGTCGGGTAAAATGGCCCTCGGAAATCCGTCGGAAATTTCCGAGGGATTTCTGACAGATTTCGATTTTCGAGGAGATAGAACCGACGGCCAAAATCCGTCGGAACTCCGTCTGGAATGGCTGTTTCTGACAAGATACCGACGGATTTGGCCGTCCGGAATGAACTGTTTTCTTGTAGTGTAACCTTGTTTAGTAGATAGAGAGAAAGACCAAATTTTAGAGAAAATGAGTGAAACTTGGAGTTGTGATAAAATGAGAAGAGAATGTTTTATTTATAAAATAAAAATGTAACGGAGAACGATTTTATTGACACATCTTGGTCAACCAATACCATTTTGAATGAACTTCTTAAATCTATGCGATATGTTTCACAAAGTTGCAGAGTATAATTTCCATTGTTATTGTCCAAAACTGGATTAATCTCATTGATGAGAATAGCAGAAGTGAGTGTTTGGAAGGCTATGATGCAACATAAGGCAAACAACATAAAGACCACTCAGCATGCTGAACAAAAATTGTGCGAAAATACATCGCAAAGTTCTATCTCTCGCCTATATAGAGGTTGTGGATTACAATACCATTTATGCATCTTCACGGTTTCTGCCACTTGATTACTGTTAGCATTTTTCTTCCACTTGCATTTAGCAACTGATTTTGTCTTGGATTGGAATTTCAGTTGATGGGTAATAGAACACTCATGCTCGCTTTCGTTCTCCGTCATGCAAATCTGTGGAACAAATTCCTAGAAACAGAAAACAAAATGTTAACATATTACACATATCAACATGTTAACAACCAGTTTCACATAGAAAATACTCACTTGGTTGAAGATACCACGGTGGAACGGCCATGACATTTAAAGGCAGTTAAGTTATACTAGATGGAAGACCAAGTTCCCTCGATGCGATGGCCATGAAGTGGAACCTCCTGCTCATGTCGCATGGGACTCATAGTCACCGTCACAAGCACAAGAACATGAGAAATTCCATCCCCATCTGCAATATGCCAATATCAAAGACAATATCAATATACTATTTCCTATTTAGGAATGTGTTCTCTCTCTCTCGACTCTCAAAAACTTTGGCGACGCTTTGTGACTTTGCGAAGGTTTAAGTTCGAGTCGGGTCGGATATGGAATTGGTTTGTAATAAGCATATCGGTTACAGATCGGATCAAGGTTTTATTTGATCGGAATCTCGATGGGGTCATACACCGTTTGGAGTTGCCTAAAACATATTCCTCAAAGGTAAATAAATCAAATCGAATAATTTGATTAACTTATTATAAATGCGTAAAAGTCTTCCTAG
This sequence comes from Eutrema heterophyllum, assembly GCA_002933915.1. Lineage (NCBI taxonomy): Eukaryota > Viridiplantae > Streptophyta > Magnoliopsida > Brassicales > Brassicaceae > Eutrema > Eutrema heterophyllum. Next base: position 1,259,895 of record PKMM01004481.1, on the reverse strand, counting down.
ACACATGTTGCGAAAAAATTGCTTCAAGATTGGCTAAAATCATAAAATTGTCAGAGAACACGTTCTATTTTATATTGTACGGTCAATTTGTTTTTAATATTTCTTGATAACAATCTCACAACCATAAATTCTGATTGCTCTATATTTAATTTTTCTCACAAGTGCAAAAAAAATGTTTTTATCCATTACGGGTTTCCTAATACCTCCTTGCCAAAAATAGTACTTAAACTTTAACAAAATTATATTTAGTCCAGCTTGAAAATATTTTTGGTTCGGTTCAGTTTTGGTTTTGTTTGATTTTTAAAAGAAATTGTTTTGTTAAATACTCTTTATAGAAGAAAAAATTGGTTTTTAGTTCAGTTCTTGTTTTGGTTGGGCTTTAGTATAGTATATATTTGATTTGATGATTGTGGGGGTGAAAATCCCGACCTAATAAAATAGGCTCAATAAACCAAAGGTAAAAATGTCCGATGAGGTTAAAGGTGCAGACGAGGTGACGAGCCAAGCTGAAGGACCCACCGAGGTGAAGTTTACGGTTAAAAAGGATTACATGCAGATCTATTAGTCAACTCCGACGAAACCAAAGACTCATTTAAACTGGTGAATTAAGTTGTCTGGACGTAAGATACGGATCCTCCACATTAAAGACCATTCATGGCGAATTATGCGGAGTAAATGGTAACGTTAAGCACGATCTCGAGGTATAAAGCAAAAATGAGGGCAAAGAGCAACACAACTTCTTCTTCCCGCAATAAGCTCTACACACATAAACACTTAGCAATTCTTTGTTCTTGTTCTTGTAAAATCACTCTTGAGATCGAAATACTAATCCCAGTTCACTTCGCAAAAACCTTATTCAAATCGCTTTTCGATCCGTTTTGATATTCTTGAGCAACAAACTTTCTGTTTATTGCTCGATAGTCCATCGGTTCTTTTGTTATTAAAGACAAACCAAAATCCTCCGTTTTTCCTATTTACAAATTTTGACCATTGTAATTCCAACTACAACAATGATATATCATATATGGAACTGATAAATAAGTTTATAAAAATTGCTTGAGTAAAAAAACAGCCACAAAAAAAAGTTGCCTCCGTTAATTTGATTACAATATCACACTTAGTAAATATATATGCTCTACATTATTAGTGAGGCACTACAATTTACCAAACAACTAATACCAATAAGAACTATCTATAATCAATCTCATTGGACACATAGATACATTAATTTACAAAGTAAGATCGTCGTGTATTCTAGTAAGCCACATTATTATGCGGTTAAAATATGATCCAATTCAATCCATAGCACAAAAAAAAAAATCTTGAAANCATTATTATGCGGTTAAAATATGATCCAATTCAACCCATAGCACAAAAAAAAAAAATCTTGAAAATAATATTTTGCTATACTATGATCGATCAGAACTAAGAATTATCATAAATATGATATGCGACAGGTTACCAGGAGTGGACATGCATGGTGGCTCCGGTTACGAGTTACCGGTGGCCGTCGATTCCAAAGGGTTTGATGAAAAACGATTACAGAAGAGAAGTGTTGAAATGGTCTTTTTGGATTGCTAACTATTTTCCGGGACTTCTCTATTGGTGGCTAACTCAAAATATGTTTCCTTCAACTTCGATGCTAGAGAAAAACCCTCTTTACTTCAACGACCAAGACATCAAAATCCTCAAGCACATCAAAGGCTTCCCAATGCTAACTAAGGTACCAAATACTTTCATAAGACTAATATAATCTCTTTAAAGTTTTTTCCCATATATTCCTTTAATTATTGTGTTACTGTTAAATTATCAACGATGTATTTTAACCAATTAAATAAGAGTTTTCTTGAATGGGATTTGTATTTTAGTGGTTTGTGTTAATGTTGTTGGTGTTATTATCCGGATTTGTAAGTTGTAGACTGAAAATAGAATAATGTTTTACAAACAGTATCAAGTGGAAAATAAAATTTACCCATTGAATAAGCTTTGCATGGATAAAAAGTCATTATACTTCAATTTGTTTCTGACAATTTCCACCATGCTTGTTTTAGATGAAAAAAAATCGATAGCCTTTGTAATTTTTCCAAATTCTATAGAATTACAATTGTACTTATTTAAATTACAAAATCTGATATTTGTTTAGAATAAGATATATTGGGCAAAAAAATTGGTTATTACTATGGGAGATTTGCTAGATTGACTTTAATTACAATTTTAATTACTAGAATAACCTACAAAAGATATAGGTCATTCTAGTAAACTTATTACCCAAACGGTCCTTTTGAACATATTGTACGAAAAATATATTACAGAAATGTAATTACTAATTTATTTCCAGCTTAGCAAAAAAGTCCATTTATTTACGGAAATACCACCGCTTCTGTCGATTCCGAGTAAGGCTGTCATAACAAACTGTCGGAATAATGGTGGTAGATTTATGATATTTTAGTAAATTTAATTTTGGGTGGTAGATTTAATGACAAACGGCAAACTTATGTATATAAGTCTGTCTTATGACATAACAAAATGTCTTATGACAACAAAATTATTTTCGAATGTCAGACTTAATGACAACTGACATAATTATATGCAGAAATCTGTTTGATGGCGTAACAAATATATTTTTGTTCGTCATACTTAATTTCAAATGACAGACTTAATTTTGCTCGATAGTTTTATTTAATAAATTTGCCAGACGACATAGCAGACTTATTAAAAATGTGACAGACTTATCATGCCGTGATGGAAATCTGTCATAGAATTATTTTCTTTTCGCAAACTTATTTATCTATATGGCGGTAGACGTTTTGGTAGTGGCAACATGCATTTAAGTAAATTTAATAAGTCTATCTTGAAACAGATTTATTTTGCCGTAAAAATTTAATTACTAGAATGACTTTTACGTTGTGGCAGAGTTTTATTTACGTTATAATAGACTTTAAAATATGTTGTTTGATGGCAGACTTTCAATTTCGTAGAGACGGTAGACTTTTTCTCTTACTAGAAAAACCTTTTTTTGGTAGCAGAGTTATTTGTAGCAGAGTTATTTGTGGCAAACTTATATTTACATGTAGTGGTAGACTTCGTACGGCTGGCTTATTTGTCACTGTTGGCAGTGTTTATTTCTCCATATTGTGGTAGACTTGTAACGACAAATTTATTTGACATTGTGGCAGACTTTTTAATGATATGGAAACCCGATTACAAATTTGTACCTTATGTACAATCAAAAGTTTTTTGTCACAGGCCCCCAAAATATATAAAGNCAAATATATTTTTGTTCGTCATACTTAATTTCAAATGACAGACTTAATTTTGCTCGATAGATTTATTTAATAAATTTGCCAGACGACATAGCAGACTTATTAAAAATGTGACAGACTTATCATGCCGTGATGGAAATTTGTCATAGAATTATTTTCTTTTCGCAAACTTATTTATCCATATGGCGGTAGACGTTTTGGTAGTGGCAACATGCATTTAAGTAAATTTAATAAGTCTATCTTGAAGCAGATTTATTTTGCCGTAAAAATTTAATTACTAGAATGATTTTTACGTTGTGGCAGAGTTTTATTTACGTTATAATAGACTTTAAAATCTGTTGTTTGATGGCAGACTTTTAATTTCGTAGAGACAGTAGACTTTTTCTCTCTTACTAGAAAAACCTTTTTTGGGTAGCAGAGTTATTTGTAGCAGAGTTATTTGTGGCAAACTTATATTTACATGTAGTGGTAGACTTCGTACGGCTGACTTATTTGTCACTGTTGGCGGTGTTTATTTCTCCATATTGTGGTAGACTTGTAACGACAGATTTATTTGACATTGTGGCAGACTTTTTAATGATATGGAAACCCGATTACAAATTTGTACCTTATGTACAATCAAAAGTTTTTTGTCACAGGCCCCCAAAATATATAAAGTTTTTGGAACCCTAGTTTTATGAAAGTATGGTGTATCAAAGTGGTTTTAGTTAACGACTCACCATTCTACCAACTCAAGTTGGAATCTAGCTAGGGTGAATTTTTATTTCCGTTTTTTGCTCTTAGACGAAAAAACAAAAAATGAGATCGATATTTTGATAAAGAAGTATGTATCCCAACCCAAAAATCGGAATCCCAAATGGAAAAAGGCTTGATTAAAGTTTATTGAGCTTATAAATAAGAGATTTGTTTATTCGATTAAGGAAATATGTTTTAGTTAGTCTTTTGGTTAGAATTTTTCAAAGAGATAGATAAAAATTTCCAATTTTTTAGATTTAAATTCCAACTTTTCCAATGAATTTTTCGATAATTTACAATTGAACTTGTAACGTAGCATCAACTCGGATTGCTCACTCTATTTGTCCTAAAATGCATTGTCACAATTCTCTATATGGTTATAAACGTATGTGACTACTATTTTCGTAATATGAATAGTTTTAAAACAATGAATCAAAACCGCTATTTTAGTATCAATTTCAGGTTATATATTATTTAAGTTTTTGAAATCATTTAAGAATCAGTATTTTAGTTGAGGCAATAGGTAAAACAAGTCAACCATCAAAACGTAAGCCTAATAACTCCATCGTAACAACTAAAATTTAAGTATGCCACAATAGGTAAAACAAGTCTAACATCAAAACATTTTGCAACTAAGATAGTAAATAACTTTATCGTAACTAAAAAAACAAATATGTCGTAAACTAAACACAAAACAGCAACACAAATCTGTCATATAAACAAACCTGCCACCAAAATAATCAAAATTTACACAAATCTGTCATCAACACCACACAAATCTACTATGAATGAAAAATCAAAGAATTTCACTACAAGAATAATTGTCTATTGCCACAAATAATTTTGTGACAAACACCTAAAATCTGTGATAATATAGGCATTCACCACGAATTGTTACGAAATTAATTTGTGGCTATAGAGGATCGTTACAAACAGAATTTTGTGGCAATTTCTGATATTTTTGCCACAAAATACCATAACGATATTTTCTGGTAAATTAGCCACGAGTTATCCAAAAAACAATCATAGCAAGGCAATTTGTAACGAATTATCACAACACCATTTCTAGCAAATTTAACAAGAATCGCCACCAAAAAAATTTGTGACTAATCCGTAGTTTTTCAGAAAAAAATATTAAAAAAAAATATTAACAAAAATAATGTATACACTACAAAACAAACTGTATAGCTACAGGTTGGGAAACCCCAAAGAACTCCACCGCTCATCCGCCGTGCGCCGTTACCGTCGCAAACCAACCGCCGTGAACTCCCCTCGACTCGCCGTGCAATCCACCGAGCTGCCACACCGATTTCCGCCACAGAGCCGCTTCTAGAATACGTATTGAGTGTCGAACACAAGCGTATACCTTCATAATACGCTCAAATACATCATCAGCAATTAGAGGAGCCTCAAGTCCAGATCTCTCGTTGACATGTCTGTACATGTCCTTAACCCTGAAGATACCCAAAATCCATCGAAGTCAGCTAATGTGAATACGTAATCAGTGATATGCCCAGAGAAAAAAAATAAAGATCAAAGCAACACTCACGTCTCGGAAAACGATTTCTTAGTATTCTTGTGAAGATTAGAGACAGCAATCCTTGCAGCCAACTGAAATATAAACATTGAAATCTGTTAATTTTCAAAAACCAAAAAGAATTAAAAGTTTAAGCATCGCAATTGAGAAGGCAGTTCATGAAGAAATTGATTACATTTCCCGATGCGTTAATATCAACCAGGCTAAGCAACAATCCCATCAGTAAGATGCAATCCCGTATAATTCAACATGGGACTCTTTCGATTCTCCGCATATAAAACGTAAATCCGAGACTAATAAATCAAATTATGGAACCCAGCGAAAACAAAAGAAGAAGAAAACTGACGGAGGCGTAGTCAGGATGGTTGGCGGTCAAAGCAGCAGCAGTCTCGGCGGCTAACTCGTCGAGTTGACTCGTGGTGACGCCTTTGTACACATCGGCACATACTTTCTGGGCGACGAGGACAGGGTCACAGTGATCGCTACTAAGCCCATAGCTAAGCTTCTTTAGCCGCCACTGAATCGATCGATTGCTCTCCCTCGAGCGGATCTGAAGCGGTGAGACCGAGCGAACCGTGATTAGCCTTTGAGACACCACCCACTCGGAGAAAAGCTCGTCGGCGGATCCTCAAGCCGAAACTCGAATTCACCAGCGCCGACTGCTTCCTCCGCCGAAACCTTCGGTGGAATGTGCTTCTGCATCTCCGATGCGGCGGATCTAGAACTCCGAGAGTCTTCACGGCTGAAGGAAGCTCGTGGACTGAAACATCCGTAAAGATTTGGCCAGATCTAAAGAAAAAGAGAGAAGATAGAGAGAGAAAACGCCACGTCATCGATTAGAAGAAGGAAGGAAGGAGTGAGATTTGGCCAAGTCATAGATCAGTGATCTCTCCATACGGCTCTCCACTTTTATTTAGTTTTCAATGAATAATTCATTTTTCTTGCATTTTTCTCAGTAATATTAGAACTTAGTTAGAAAAGAAATATTATTATAAACATAAAAAATTACAATTAAATTTAAAAACAATAAAAAACTAAATATTTTTTGAAACATTTTTCTTACAAAAGAAATCTAAGAAAAAACATTCTTTGAGAAATATTTTAGAGAAGATGAAATATTGAAATGTTTGAGATGAACGAATAAATGAAAATAAGTGTATTTATAGATTGAAAATACTGTTCATAGCCTTTGGATTTTTTGAAAATATATATTTTTTATATGTGACTGTTAGGATCAAAGAAATTAATCTAAAATTTAATATGTATCAGTTAAATCTATCAATTTTCAGATAAAATGTTATTTATATATTATTTGTAAGTGTTGGACTTTTGTATATTATTTGATGTTTATGTGTAAGAGTTTACAATGTAAGATTTAGAGTTTATGATTAAGGGTTAAGGTTTAGGGTCTAGGGTTAAGGGTTTGTGCTTGGGGTTTAGAATTTAGAATCTATAAAATGATTATATTTTAAAAAATTGTAAGTGTTGAATTTTTTTTGTATATTATTTGATATTAATGTGTAAGATCTAGTTTACAATTTAAGATTTAGAGTTTATGATTAAGGGTTAGAGGATTATAAGGGTTTAGGGTTAAGGGTTTAGGGTTAAGGGTTTGTGGTTGGAGTTTATAATTTAGGATTTATAAAATGACTAAATTTGAAATTTTTAATTGTTAGATTTTTTGTATATTATTTGATGTTTATGTGTAAAATCTAGTTTACAATTTAAGATTTAGAGTTTATGATTAAGGGTAGGACGGTTAGGGTTTGTGTTTGGGGTTTAGAGTTTAGGGTTTATATTTTCGTATAGCCACATATAAATTTGTGGCAAATCCGTGGTTATCTCTTTAAATTTGTGGCAAATCCATGGTTATCTAATAGAAAATTGTTACAAATTACAAAAGCCATAATTTTGTGGCAAATTTGCCACAAATTCTCACGTTTATTGTGTCCTGACAAATTTGACAGAAAACAAATTCTAATAATTTGTGGCAATTTTTGGCAACTTTTGCCACAAATTGCCACAATGTTTGTCAACGTAACAAATTTGACACGAATTTGACACAAAATGCAACAAAAGTTTAAAAATCGTTCTTCGTGGCAAATTTGTTATAAGTTTGTGGNCAGGCGCAGACTTAAATTGTCCTAGGATGTGCAAGACAAGGTTCAAGAAAAGCGAAATGAAAGGGTTTCCTCTTTCGAAAATAAATGAAGAACTTGGTACAACTAAGGTTAGTTATCCTTTGCATATGAATTATTTTGTGTTGTTATGTTTTTAATCTTTCTTCATTGTTTACATTCACAGGACATTGATAGTATCCTGGCAGCTATAGGTGAAGAAAACTCTCTTCTGGCTGAAATCACGGAAGAAGATGACGACGATGATAAGCATGATGTCATTGTTGCCAGTTGGATGCAGCGTCTTCGTAAAAGAAATACCATATCATTTGAAGAGATGTACAACCAACATGTCGCTTCCCGATTAGGAGAAGAACCTGAGAATGCGGCGAACGAGGAAATATCCACCAATGAAGGACCGGGAAACACGCCTTTAGCTGAATTGAAAGGGTTTCCTCTTTCGAAAAGCGAAATGAAAGGGTTCAAGAAAAGCGAAATGAAAGGGTTTCCTCTTTCGAAAATAAATGAAGAACTTGGTACAACTAAGGTTAGTTATCCTTTGCATATGAATTATTTTGTGTTGTTATGTTTTTAATCTTTCTTCATTGTTTACATTCACAGGACATTGATAATATCCTGGCAACTATAGGTGAAGAAAACTCTCTTCTGGCTGGAATCACGGAAGAAGATGACGACGATGATAAGCATGATGTCATTGTTGCCAGTTGGATGCAGCGTCTTCGTAAAGGAAATACCATATCATTTGAAGAGATGTACAACCAAGATGTCGCTTCCCGATTAGGAGAAGAACCTGAGAATGCGGCGAATGAGGAAATATCCACCAATGAAGGACCGGGAAACACGCCTTTAGCTGAATTGGTGGATCTCATAAACATCATGAAAGAAGAGATGGGAGAACGGTTGAAGAAAATTGAGGACAAGGTTGATGGGTTGGACAAAAGAGTTACACCGTTGGAAGCTTATGTGAAGGAGCAATTAGGAGAGAACTCAAAGGTAACATTTTGGGTTCTTAAATTCTAAAATGAAAAGGTAACACTTGGTAATACTTGGTAATACTGGAGTATAACTGTATTCGATTGCAGAAGCCTGCAGACCTATCAGACGAGCATGATGCTGCTTCCCCAGACCCACCAGCCGAGCATGTTATTCCTTCCCAAGAAGAAGACAATGATTTACGAAAAAAAAAGGGGTGTTAAACGGACTGTCCGGACGGTAGTAGACAATTACTTGAGTAGGCCAATGACAAGGTCAAGGCAAAATGAGATGTGAAGACTATATCTTTATCTTATGGTGGTTGTTTGGATTTGTACTATTGGTATTACTATGTATACTATGTTGTCGGTTTTGTATTTGACTTCGTACTACTGGTTTTATTAGGTAAAAATATGTTATCGGTATTTGACTTCGTACTACTGGTAAAACTGGGTAAACTAGGACAAACTATGTAGTTTGATTTTGAAATTGATTTCGTACTACTGGGAATAACGAGATTAACACATCGATTCTTACAAACAGAAAAGAAAGATAAGTCTTACAAAAGAAAGATAAGTCTTACAAAAGAAAGATAAGTCTTACAAAAGAAGAGAATTCATCTCAAAAGAAGAAAGATAAGATAAGTCTTACAAAACAAAGAGCACTCCAAAACAAATATAAGTCTTACAAAACTAAGATGAATCGATTCGACCCACAACACCTGCCACTAACTCCTTCGGCTTTGCAATCTCTTCACCATTGTTTTTCAGTTCCATACGCATTTGCTGTATCTGAAATTCATGGTGTCCGAAGCTTCGAATCTTCTCGGACTGCTCATCAACCTCCTTCCTTAACTTAGTCACCTCTTCTTCGATAGCGTGAACCCAAATTTTCCGAATGTGGAAGCCATCATTCTGCACACGAAGACATATATAGCATCACATATTCAATATTGCCATTATTCTAAAAAATCGATGTCCTCTTCTCACCTCAAACACATTACATGTAAAGTATCTCCTTCCTAGGTCCGCTTTGGTTTGACAGGTCTCCTCGATGATGCGTCCACCACATGGACATCTTTTAGGAATGTCATAGTCACCATCGGCGATGGCATAGTATCTGTCGTATAGCTCCTTGTTCCTCTTCGCATCACTGTAGTATGGGTCCATAATCAAATAAAAGAATTCGGGAAAAATAAATGAGAGAGATAAAAAATGGATTTGTGCTATGTGATGTGCTCTGTGGAGGAGAGGGATAAATAAATGGAGGGAAAAAATGGAGGGAAACCCAAAAACCCACGTGCGCCGTCTTTTACTCACATGTGCGCCAAATTTACACATAGTTATACAGAATATAGTAGTTATACGAAAGTTCCCAATAGTTTTACTTTGGGTGTTTTCAATTTTAATTAGTATTACCTATCCTTAAAATTTGTTTTTTTAGTTTTACAGTTGATTTAAGTCGATAGACATATAATTCTGAGTGTTTTATGCATTAATATGTTTTAAAACTAGATTTCTGTAACTTTTTCATCCTAAGTTGGTTATTATTTTTAAAATGACATTAAAAGTATAAGGACTATATTGTGTAGATTACTTCATAACAACCCAATATGATATAATTTCGCAATTTCTCACTTAATACATGTTGTAATATTTATTTCTGACGTTTACGACGCCAATAAGTATGTTGAGTAATTTTGGTTTAGGTTTTGTAAAATCAAAATTATTTTTTTCCATTTTCAACTTTAATCAGTAATACCAGTTTGACCAGTTATACGTTCTTTGCTTAGTAATACCAGTTTGACCAGATACATGTTTTACAATACAAAACATTAATACCAGTTTGACCAGATACCTGTTTTACAAAACAAAAGTTAAAGATAAAATCAAACACTACTAGAGTTTCCAAATAACAACCATTGGAGTCCTTGTCTCGACCGCCTTTTATTTTGTGTCCTTGGACGCCGTTCCCCAGCCGATGGAAACCTTTTGACTTTCTTTCTTCCCTTTTTTTTTACGAGATCCGGAGGTATGATCTGCAACTCTTTGATGTAATATGAGACATTCCATTCAGACCTATTCAGCACTAAATAAATTGTCTTGTAATACGCCATTGCCCACAGCTCCGTCCAATAATATTTTGAACACAAATCATGTAATTGGATATCACGACCCCTATCTGTATGCCTTAGGAATTCAATGAAAGCGGCTAGTGCGTGCACACAAGGATACCTTTCAACATCGAACACCCTGCAACTACAAGTTTTCAAGAGCAAGTTCACCAAATAAGGCTTTCCATCACTATCGATGACATTGTATTTAAGCTCGAAAGTGTTAAGCTCCGTCACAACTAATTTCTCAGCAACAGCCCATAAATCATGCATGTAGTTCTTCACTAAAGGTACTAGTTTACATCCAATCGCTCCAGACACGGCCTCCTTCCGATGTTCATTAAACCAATCAGAAATTTTTTTAATGATCGTATCTAGCATGGGTATTAAGGAGTACCTCCTTGTGTCTATGTTGTATCTTTCTCCTGGAAAACAACACCTTGCCCATTTTTCTTTCTCGGTACTGTCCTCCAGATACTTGGCCGCAAAAAGATATCTCGTCTTAAATGAACAATAAGCACTGTTGAACTCAGCTGTTGTGTAAAGCCTACTGATAACGGATATTTTCGATTTCAATTATCCAAGTGTACTCATGTCATTGTAGCACTTGAGATGTCAATCCATAAGGGGTTAAGATTAAACACTAAGAATACATAAAACTTCTTAATCTAAGTAATTCAAGTAGAGGTTTTCTAACAACCTAAGTGGTATTGAAAACAAACTATATTTAACTAAAGCGATAGATAGAAACTCAAACTAGAATGCAAATTACGGTTTAAAACAATACTAAAAACGAATCCAAGGGTGAAGTGTGCGATTGTTGGTAACTTTAGAGGTTCACAATGATGCCAATATACTCAAGTAAAGCTAATCCCTAGATTACAATCATTAAACAAGATCAACCCAATTCCTTGAAATTAATCACTTTGGAAATTACTAGATCAAGAACAAATTCCCATTTGTGATTTAGTAAGTTTCAAGCATTAGAAACAAGATCATTTAATCAATAAACATCTTAGACAACTATTTCCATAGGCTAAGAATGCAATATCCCTTGATTAGTTCATTGGGGAATTTCATCGAACACATTCCGGGCGAGAAATCCCTATGATCTAGATCAACTTGATCATGGTCAATTTAGCATTAAGAACACTAAACAAGGAAGGATCATTGATAATCTAGGCCCTAACATCATTGATTCACACTAAAATTACATAAATCTACTTCACCCTAGAATTCTAGAAAACTACTCACAACCCATGTTTATCTTCACAAATCCCGTAAAGGAAGTGTTTAGATTCATGGAAGATGATAAGAAGATAGATACATGAAAGAAAATCAATCAATCAAGAACTTGCATTAAAAACACCAAAAAATCTCTTACAATCCCCTCACAAACCCTTAAACACGTTTTTGTAAACTAAAAACAAGATAATCCCCCAATAATTATGTCTTCTGCTTATAAATGAAACAGGGTCGGGCCGGGTCAACCCGGGACAAACCGGGTTTGACCCGGTTATTTTGAGCTTCGTAGGGTCTGCATCGGGCGCAGCTACCCGATATGAATGCCCGATGTAGACTTCTGATTTTCGCTACGGAGGACTCACATCGGGCGCAGCTGGTCGATATGGCTGCCCGATGTGAACATCTGGTTTTGGCTACGGAGAACTCACATCGGGCGCAGCTGGTCGATATGGCTGTCCGATGTGAACATCTGGTTTTCGACGGAGGAATCCACATCGGGCGCAGCTGCCCGATATGGCTGCCCGATGTAGACTTCTGATTTTGGCTCTTTCTTGCTCAGCTTTCCTCTCTTCTTGATCACTTCTCCATCGCCTCAAATTCTTCGTTACCTAAACCAATGCAAAGATGCAAAACATGCTATGCGTATGCAATATATACACATAACTAATCTAAAATGCAAGGCATGAACATTAATGATCTAAACACACTATAATGACCTCTAAATGATTCAAAATGTGGTGAAACTATGAAAAATACAAGACTATGAATGTCTAATTTATGCATATATTAACTCCCCCGAACTTGCCTTTTGCTTGTCCACAAGCAAATGAACAAGAACAAGTCGAAGAAGAAGTTGGAAAGCGGGAGCTCAAATCAAAAGAAGCTAGCAAAGCATTCACCATGATGTCCTTAGGAAATGATAACATATTGCAAGGATAAACTTCCTAATCCACTCTAACTTCTCTAGGCTTATTGCAACTCCAAATATTTTTCTCTACACTCAGGGTCAAATATACGTCTACTGTCATATCAACCAACTCTCACATTCAATTATTCGTTTCAAAGTGCGGTCTCACAAATAGGCAAGTGATCTTTAGACCAATCGGTTGAACAAGAGAAAGATTTATCAATACGCTCAAGAGATCAATTTGGTGGTTAACTCTACAAAAATGGAGTACAAACACTTCGCAAAAGCAAGGAAGATCGGAACAATTAACACATACAAAGTATTCACTTCCATTGTTCTACCCTTCCCTAAGCTTGAGTATCTAATTCATTTTCTCTACCCAAGTGTTTCCCTCTTCTTCTACTAAGTCAAACCTCTACTCCTTTTGATCATTTCTCTCTTCAAATCACTCCTTAGAAAATTCTTTTCGCTCTTTCGATTCTTTTTCTTTTCTTTCGTCGCTACTTCTTTCCCTTTCTTTTTCATTTATCTTTTCTTTCTTTCACTTCTAGGGGGAGTTTCTTTTTCTTATCAAGCTAGAATCGAAAATTTCTTATGCTTATTTTTCTAGGAATCAACTTTCTCAAACCATGATCTTTCTTTTCTTTCATTCCTTCTCATTTCCCAATCACCAATAACTCTCAACACCATTCTCAATCCCTAATCACTAGCCAATTCCCCAAGAACAAAAAACCTAGCTAATGGAAGCTATCCTTTGTCGTTCTCGATACTTACGAGATTTTACAAGTGTAATACTATCAAGAAAAGAGGCCTCACTCACAAAATCATCAAGGGCAGAATGGAATGGTTGGGTTCAAAGGTGGGGAAACCATTTAAAGGTGAAAATGGCCACCCAAGTCAACAAGAGTGGTAAAGATTAATGCAAAGATGACTTGGGTGTTTTAAGGTGACCATGGTTAAGCATACACAAGCCCATAAGCGAGAAAAATTAAGTTCAATTAAGTCCAATAGTTAAGGAGTTGGTTTCAAATCAAGTAAACATCAACAAGACAATAAGTTTCAAGTGGAGAGATCAAAGCACGAAGTTTGCAAGTTTTTCAAGAGATGTTCAAGCAATATGGTATGATTAACGAGGGCATCACATTGAATAAAATGCTAAGCTTTAGTTACTATCATTGCTCCCTATGCATATGCAATGCATTCCTAAATGCTTCTAGACTCGATCCTAAAAATAAGAAAGAAGAATGCAATGCAAAAACTATATGACTTCTTTTTGTATTTTTCAAATTTTTCGATTTTTTTTTTGGTTTTTTCTATGCAATATATGGATGCATGAGACTCAAGAAAAATAAAATAAAACAAAATACAAGATTAGCTACGGGTACCTCCCCCAAACTTACTTAACACCGTCTCGGTGTATAAGAGAGTCCGTGGAAAGTACTAAAAATAAAAAGAAAATGCTAAAAAGAAAAAGAAAACTATTTACAAAGATGAGACGTACCTTAGAATTCGACCGAAGAGGAAGTGTCCATAGAGAGTGATGGATTTCCCGAGCCGCTCGTTGATGGTGATCTGAGGGCTCTCCTCTTCTTTTGGCGGGGTCTTCTTTCGTGGGAGGATGCTCGAGCTGGGTCATGAATGACCATGGCGGTTGATGATGTGCCATGAAACGAGTGTCGTGCATCCAAATCCATGTCTTTGTGGGCGTTCTCATCTCCTTCCGGTTCTGCTACCGTTTCTCCTTGATATTCTCTTTTTGAAGAACTCGAGCCCATTACCCTTCCCTTGAGGTCTTTTACCGTTCGCACAAGTTTTCTAATCGTTTTGCCTTGCCACTTATTCCACCATTGTAGAAGACGGATGTGGCGATGTGCTTCGTGAAGCGTCGAGTTTGAGATTGGTTCGTCATAAGGTTGGAAGTTGTACCTCTTACTCCCAAATATTTCCTCGGGCGATGACGGTGGTTGAGGCTCTACGGTGGGAGGCTGTACCGTGTTGCGCCTCCGGCTCGGAGGCGGTATTGGCTGGAATGGTGTTTCTCTGTCGGGGTTGTGTAGCAGCCACGGTTTCGGGTTAAATATCAAGTTCTCCCTTTGAAAGATGGAGGTGACATTTCGGTGTGGGAGAATGATCTTCTTACTACCCTCTTTGGTTGCACAAAAGCGGTATCCATAACCTGTTTCCTTGCGACCCGCTAGAAACGTCGTTCTAATGAGATACGACGCATCGATGCGTAAAATCTCTTCCGAATCGGACCCCAAATCGATTCCACTTGCAAGCAATACTGGAGTGATGAGACCTCTAACACTCAATTGCGGCTCCTTGTCCTTAGTTGTGTAAGCCCAATTTTGGTAGTAGAGGAAACGGTTTACCATGTAATGGGCTAAGTTTAGATCCCCGTCTTGTCCTACTATCTCGTCTCCGCTAGAGCATGTACTTAGATACAGCTTGATTCCTTCAATTAGCAGCGTCATCTCATCCTCCTTAACGTACCCGGTTTCTTTCCTTGCAAACAAGGTGTGAGCAAGCAACTTATGAGCATAGCGAATCGCGGGATTCCTTATATTAGTTGCTTTGCTCGCTCCTTTCCCGTATTTTCCTTTAGCAATTGTGACCCACACATTTGTCACTTCCTCGTAGTTTAGGTGCAACTCACAAACATTTCCTCCCGCGAACCCAAAAACCGCACCCAGTTGATGCATAGTTATTTTGCACGTCTTTCCGCTAACTTTGAAAGTAATGTAGGCTCGTTTTTCATCCGTCAACTCCTTTGACGTATCATTGTAGAATGATAGAGATGAGAGGAACTGGTAGATGGGCGTTTCATACGCGGGATACGCCATTTCGAAGATGACACCGAGACCCATTCTCTTATTAATTTTGCTGACATCATCACGAATACCCAACTCGTTGAGGAGCTCAAGGTCCGCCCATCTTGTTTGGGCGAATTCCATCTTTTTGAACATTTTCATGAGCTCCGAATAAGATGGTTTCGTCACGGGTTTCTTCTTTGATGCTGTTTTTTTAGACCTCGTTTTTCTCATCCGTGGAACATCCTCCTCGCTTCCACTTTGTATTTCAGCGTCACTCTCACTCGTTGCCTGAGTGATTTCCTTACCTTTGCGTGATAAAGCTCTCGTCGTTCTTTCCGCATTTTCAGTTCTTTGTGAGCTAGCTTCTTTCTCAATCTGTTTTCGTGGAATGGTTTCTTTGACATGTACACTTGCATTTTTCGTTCGAGCCATTTGTATCTACAAGGAAGACAAGTCTTGAAGAAAAATTAGCAAATGTTGTAAAATCCAACAAAATTGGTATTTCTCAAATTCAAGACCAAATTTAATAAATTTGCTAAAGTGATAAACGAAATCCTTGAAGTGGCATTTGAGCAATCATTAGAGAAACAACATCATGTGAACTTCCAAAAGATTAGACAATTTCCCCAAGTTCTTGTGAATTTTCGTCACCATTAGTGCTCATGAACCCTAGGTTCCGAATTTCCTAAATTTCACAATTCAATCACCAAATTAACTCACAAATCCATCAACCCAATCATCATACGGCATAACCGAACCATCTTCTTTCAAATTCGAGCTTCATTCAAGAATTTCTAACAAGTTGAAGTTTTGTCAAAAACTTGAAAATTTCATGAAAATTCAGGGATGCAGAAGTGTTACCTTGTTGGTCATGAGAGAGAGGGTCGAAATTGTTGCAAAAATCAGAGGAGCCAACAAAATCGAAATTTACAAAGTTTGAATCAAGGTTTTTGGTGAATAAATGAGAGAGAACTTATGAGAAATAAGAAGAAAAATCGAGAAGTGAAGGGGAGGCAATCGCGACAAGGGAAGGTAAGGAGAGTTAACCAGTTAAAATCGATTGGTTTTAGTGGGTCAACGCAGCAGAAAAGTTGACTTACCTGGGTAAGCTCACATCGGGCGCAGATGACCGATGCAGGTGCCCGATGTGAGTCTCTGATTTTTCTCCGACGCATTCACATCGCGCGCAGAAGACCAATGCAGATGCCCGATGCCAATCTCTGGATTTTCTCCGACGCATTCACATCGGGCGCAAAAGACCGATGCAGGTGCCCGATGCCAATTTCTGGCTTTTCTCCGACACATTCACATCGGGCGCAGAAGACCGATGCAGGTGCCCGATGTGGATTTCTGTTTTCAATTTCTTTTCTCTTGAACCATCCTGTACTCTAAGGCACCTATAAACATGGAGCAATAACATAAAAACGAACTAATAAAATCTAAAATATGTACAAGGATAAACATGGGATTGCCTCCTAAGTGCGCTTGTTTAAGGTCACTAAGCTTGACGTTTGGTACCTTTTTAGACGGATGATGGACTCGAGAGAGGAACCGAGGTCCCTTCCTCAATGAATTATGATGCTGAATACGGTTTGAGTCTGTGCCCGTTAACCGTGAATTCCCCACCGGTGTTGTTCCATAGCGTTACCGCGCCATAAGGTTGTACCTCCTTGACCTTGAAAGGTCCCGACCATCTTGATTTCAGTTTCCCGGGAAACAGCTTCAACCGGGAGTTGTAGAGTACTTGGTCTCCAACTTTGAAACCTTTCTTGACAATCTTCTTTTCATGGAACGCTTTCGTCCGTTCCTTATAGATCTTTGAGCTGTCATAGGCATCGAGACGGATTTCATCTAGCTCATGTAATTGGATAAGACGTCTTTCCGATGCCGTCTTAATGTCGAAGTTCAGCAACTTGACTGCCCATAATGCTTTGTACTCTAGCTCAACGGGCAAATGACATGACTTCCCATAAAGCAAGTTGAAAGGTGTAGTCCCAATTGGTGTCTTGAATGCGGTTCGGTATGCCCACAAAGCATCGTCTAGCTTCTTGGCCCAATCTTTCCTCGAACTACTCACGGTTTTCTCCAATATTGCCTTGATTTGGCGGTTTGAAACCTCCACTTGCCCGCTTGTTTGAGGGTGATAAGGCGTGGCAACTTTGTGTTTGACTCCATGTTTCTTAAGCAAGCTTTCAAACACTTTATTGATGAAATGGCTTCCCCCATCGCTTATCACCACTCTTGGTACCCCAAACCTCGGGAAAATGATTGATTTTAAGAGTTTTAGAACCACCTTTGCATCGTTCGTCGAGCAAGCAATCGCCTCAACCCACTTGGAGACATAGTCAACCGCTACCAAGATGTATTGGTTGCCATAAGAAGAGGGAAATGGTCTCATGAAGTCAATTCCCCATACATCGAACACTTCAACTTCTAAGATGGGGTTTTGGGGCATCTCATCCCTTCTACTTATGTTCTCTTTCCGTTGGCAAGCATCGCATGATGATACGTAGGTGTGAGCGTCTTTGAACAAGCTTGGCCACCATAACCCGGATTGGAGCACCTTTGTTGTGGTTTTGAAGGAAGCAAAGTGTCCTCCATAAACCGAGCCATGACAATGATATAGCACTCCATTCACTTCTTCTTCCGGGATGCATCTCCGGTAAAGACTATCCGAGCATCTCTTGTAGAGATAAGGCTCGTCCCAATAGAAATGGGTTACATCTCTAAAGAACTTCTTCTTGTTGTAGCTGTCCAAGTTTGGTGGTTCCTTCCCGCAAGCTAAATAGTTCACAAAATCAGCATACCACGGCAAACCGAGATCACTCAAACTCTTGACCTCCTCTAGCTTTAAACCCGCATGATAGCTTTTCTTCAACATCCCAACAATCATGAGATGTTCCTCGCGAAGAGAGTCATCGATGGGAATTGTCTCCTCAACTCTCAATCTCGACAAGTGGTCCGCTACTCCATTTTCAATACCCTTCTTGTCTTTAATCTCCATGTCAAATTCTTGAAGAAGGAGGATCCACCTTAGAAGCCTTGGCTTGGCATCTTTCTTTGCTATTAAGTGTCTCAAGGCGGCATGATTTGTGTACACCACGATCTTTGATCCCACTAAATAGGAGCGAAACTTCTCAAAAGCATAAACCACCGCTAAGAGCTCCTTCTTCGTGGTTGCATATCTCGTTTAAGCGTCATCCAAGGTTCTACTAGCATAGTAGATGACATGAATCTTCTTGTCCTTCTTTTGGCCCAAAACCGCGCCAACCGCATAGTCGCTAGCATCACACATGATTTCGAACAGAAGATCCCAATCCGGTGCTTGCACAATTGGAGCACTCACAAGAGCTTTCTTGATTTCTAAAAGTGCTTCAAGGCATTCTCCATCAAAATTGAACTATGTTTCCTTGCAAAGAAGCCTTGTGAGAGGTCTTGCTATCCTCGAGAAGTCTTTGATGAACCGTCTATAGAACCCGGCATGACCCAAAAAGCTTCGAATGCCCTTCACCGTGGTTGGCGGTTCCAATCCCATCATCACTTCGATCTTTGCTTTGTCCACCTCGATCCCTTTTTCCGAGATCATATGCCCGAGGACAATGCCTTCTCGCACCATGAAATGGCACTTCTCCCAATTCAAGACGAGATTTTCTTCCTCGCACCTAGTTAGTACCTTGCAAAGATTTGACAAACAAGAAGCAAACGAGGCACCATACACAGAAAAATCATCCACAAACACCTCAACCATATCTTCGATTAAATCCGAGAAGATCGACATCATGCACCTTTGAAAGGTTGCTGGTGAATTACAAAGCCCAAATGGCATCCTTCGATAAGCAAAGGTACCATAAGGACATGTAAATGTCGTTTTCTCTTGATCATTAGGGTGAATCGGGATTTGAAAGAATCCCGAGTACCCATCTAGAAAGTATTAATATGGATGGTTTGCTAGTCTTTCAAGCATTTGATCAATAAAGGGTAGAGGGAAATGATATTTTCTAGTGGCGGAGTTTAGTTTCCGATAATCAATACACACTCTATGGCCGGTTATAGTTCTAGTGGGAATCAATTAATATTTATCATTTCTTATAACCGTTATCCCACCCTTTTTTGGAACCACATGAACCGGTGATACCCATGTACTATCCGAAATGGGATAAATTATCTCCGCATCTAGAAGTTTAAGAATCTCCTTCTTAATATAACCACTTCTTTCAAATTCGGGTTTAACCATCTTTGATGTTCAATAGAGCTCATAGACTCATCTTCTAGATGGATTCGGTGTGTACATAGAGAAGAGGAAATTCCTTTAATATCATCCAAAGAGTAGCCAATTGCTCTCCGAAATTTCCTCAATTCTCTTAAAAGGGCGGACAACTCATTTTCATCTAAACTCTCATTCACTATGACCGGGTAAGACTCATTTGGACCTAAGAACGCATACCTTAGCCCAATTGGGAGCGGTTTGAGGTCCACCTTTGGGGCCTTGAGCTCGCTCCAATCATCATCATAGCTAGTTTCACCATCGCTAGCTTCTTGCTCGTCTTCGAGCTCAACATCCAAAGCACTCATGTAGTCAATTTCCAAAGCACTCACACTGTGTTCCACACCATCTTTGACAAGTTCTTTGTGCTCTAGCTCCAAAAATGAATTTTTGATAACGGGATATTTTCGATTTCAATTATCCAAGTGTACTCATGTCATTGTAGCACTTGAGATGTCAATCCATAAGGGGTTAAGATTAAACACTAAGAATACATAAAACTTCTTAATCTAAGTAATTCAAGTAGAGGTTTTCTAACTACCTAAGTGGTATTGAAAACGAACTATATTTAACTAAAGCGATAGATAGAAACTCAAACTGGAATGCAAATTACGGTTTAAAACAATACTAAAAACGAATCCAAGGGTGAAGTGTGCGATTGTTGGTAACTTTAGAGGTTCACAATGATGTCAATATACTCAAGTAAAGTTAATCCTTAGATTACAATCATTAAACAAGATCAACCCAATTCCTTGGAATTAATCACTTTGGAAATTACTAGATCAAGAACAAATTTCCATTTGTGATTTAGTAAGTTTCAAACATTAGAAACAAGATCATTTAATCAATAAACATCTTAGACAACTATTTCCATAGGCTAAGAATGCAATATCCCTTGATTAGTTCATTGGGGAATTTCATCGAACACCTTCCGGGCGAGAAATTCCCTATGATCTAGATCAACTTGATCATGGTCAATTTAGCATTAAGAACACTAAACNTTTTTTTTTTAATTATTAAACAAGAGTTTAGACAACTTTGAATACACGATCTTTTCCTAGAGTTTTTCGCTTTCTTTTCTACTTTCTTTTCACACTTAGGCTCTTTCTTTAGCCTTGAACCGATTTCTTCTCACCCTCTTCCTCACTTCACTCACCATTCAATCCAGCTTATCCTAACCATTCTATTTCCCAGTTCCCGAGTTATTTATCTAAGGAAGAGAAGCCTTGTCGTTCCTTTCTCTTACAAGATTTTTCAATTGTATGCATTTTCAAGAAAAAGCCCTCACTCACAAATAACAAGGGTATAAAACAATTGGCTTAGGTGATGAGGTGGGGAACTACCCTAAAAATGAGGATAGATACTCGAATTAGCACAAGAGTGGCAAAGCGGATAAGAAAATTCGAGTATATAATTCAAGACCATGAGAATGCATTTCGAACCTTTAGGCGAGACAATTAATGTTCAAGTTAGGTTCGAGTAAATAGAGTTGGAATCAAATCACAGCAAGCTTCATCCTAATCAAAGACAAGCAAGCCAAGAGATCAAAGCATGGGTTTTCCAATTTTTCAAAGCGGTTTATGCATCATAACATGTTTATCAAGGGCAATGTTTTCAAAGTTCATGTGTTTAATCATTGTCCCCTATGCATATGAATGCATCCTATATGCTTCTAGACTCAATCCTACAATGAAGATGAGATTATGCAAACTACATAGATTTCTTTTTGGATTTTTGAAAATTTTCGATTTTTTTGGTTTTTCTATGCAATATAATATGTACAATGCAAGATTCAAGAGAAAGAAAATAAGATAAAGAAAAAGATGAGAAAACACATTCGAGACAGAGCTATTCCACAAAAGATGGAGATATGCATGACTCGAAGTGACTCAAAGACAAATAAAATAAGACAAAGAAAACGACGTTAAATGACAAAGACCGACCTTAAATGACAAAGACCTCTCCCCCGGACTTAAATCACACCGTCTCGGTGTGAAATGAATCTGAAGAAAGAGTAAAAATGCAAATCAAAAGTATATACAAGAGGTAAAGTGGGGTACCTTGGAGTTGGAGACGTGGTGGTTTATCGGTCGCGTTTATCGGTTAAGACCTCGATAGAATGCCTTCATCGGTGAGCTTTCTTCGTTTTGACCCCGATTCTTTTTCCACTACTTACCAGCGCCCTGCAAAATCAAAACACACTGGGTACGGGATCGGTTGTTAACCGATATGGGAATCGATCGGGCTTGTCGGGAATAATTTTTTTTTTTTTTTAATCCCAAACGTTCTCCTGCAAATCCCCACGCCCTGTAACATCAAAACACACTAAAAAAAATATTAAATCAAACTTAAGACAAACATATAAACATATATACAAAGGATAATCATGGGATTGCCTCCCAAGTGCGCTTATTTAACGTCATTAAGTTTGACATTTCAAACCCTTTAGTGCGGTTTGGAGAAAGGTCCATCTCCATGGCATGTTTCTCTATCAGGTGGTTTGATCTTGAGAATTTTGGTAATCGGGGTCCTTGATGGTTCATGCATCTCAAGTATGAGAACTCTCCTCAACATCTCCTCTAGTGCACTTTGTCCTTTCTCTTTCATTTCTGGTGTGAGAATCGCTTTCACCATGACAAAGGGCTTAGACATACCCTTGCACTCAACCTTGTACTCAATCTCCCCATTTGCATATCCCATTGGCTTCAAGGTGAGAGTTGGAGATGAGTTCTTCTCACGATGTAGATCCTTGCTTTCTTTAGGCTTTTTCCTAGTCACCTTTGGTGACTTCATCTTTGGATCTCCCACATTTGCTCCCTCGAACAGGAAATTTAGGCAATCTCCATCCAGCACATCTTCATCACCACCATGATCATCTAAAGGAGCTTGCACATTGTTTCCCATGTCTTGGGTGATTGTTCAACAAATATTGGTTGTGGAATGCTTAATATGGTATGATACCTTGTCATTGACATTCTTTAGAATCACCTTCTCATTGAGGAAGTCTATAATAGCTCTCGCGGTTTGGAGGAAGGGACTTCCCAAGATGAGAGGCACCTTGCGGCTTTGCACCATTTCCACAACCATAAGGTCGGTTGGTACTAAACAATCTCCAATCTTTAGAGGGTAGTCTTCAATGAAGCCTAGTGTACACGTTGAAGATGAATCCCCAAACATAAGGGTGGAAAAGTTCTTCTTCATGCCCTTGATCCCCAGGGTTTTCACCATCTCATGAGAGATCACATTAACGTTGGCTCCGGAATCACACAAGGCTTCTTCAACATCTGAATCTCCAAAAGAGCAAGGTATAGTAAATTTACCCGATTTTCCGAGCTTGGGAATTGATTTGGGCTCTAGTGTGGGTGCACTTGGTGGCTCATAAAGTTTCATCACCTCCTCTACTTTCTCCTTGTTGGCAATAATGGCCTTGATGAACCTCATGTTGGAAGGAACTTGAGATAAATCACCATTGATTGGCATTTCAATCCCAATTTGACTCATCTCCTTCTTGAACTTGGATAGAGCTCTCTTTTGCGCTTTTGTGTAGACTCGAGGGGGAAATGGCAGCTTGGGTTCATAGGGAGGAGGTTCCATCTTGGGAGGTTCTTCCCTTTCTATCTTCTTCAAAACGTTTTGCTCTTCCTCAAGGCTTTCCACAAGTACTACATCACTCTTCTCTACTCGTTCTTCATTTAAATCTGCGTGAAGGTTAGAGATGAATTCTTCTATTGCCTGCTCATTTTCAGCCATCTCGATAATACCGCAGTAAGCCTTGGGGTTAGTCTCGTGTTTACCCGGTAGAACTCCATTGGGTCCCTTGGATGTAGAAGCTACTTGAGCAATCTGGTTTTCCAAGCCTTTTACATGTGTTGACAAGTGCTCAATTTTGGCATTCAGCTCGTTGTACACACCATCGACTTTGTTGTTGATATCCACCATCTTCTTGGTAAGTTCAACTTGCCCTTTAGCTTGGCCTTCCAAAATTCGTTGGAGCATGCTTTGCATATCATTTTGTGCACCTTGGTTCGATGAATTCCCTTGAGGTGGGAAGTTGTTGTTTGGCTTTGGTTGATAACTCTGCTGGTAGTTTGAGTTGTAGCCTCCTTGGTTTGCTTGGTTGACTGTTTTGGGTCGGAATCCTTGATGGTTCTGTGGAGGATAGATTTGGTCTTGCGGGTTCTCCACGTTGTTGCTCCTATAGGACAAATTGGGGTGATTACAAAAATTCTGGTTGAACCCTCCTCGGTTCCCTTGGAATCCTCCTTGGTTTCCAATGTAGTTTACTTCACCTTGGAGTTCTTCACTCCCTTCTTGTGCAACGTCTCGATGCCCTTGTTGTCCTCCATATTCTCCAACATAATTGATTGATCTTTGATTAACAAGTAAGACCTTGTCTAACTTGTCGTTGATGTCTTTGAACCTTTGATCATCGTATTTTGTGTCCCTGATTGTTCGATCATAATCCCCTCCATATCCTTGGTCACCTTGAGCCAAATTCTCAACTAGTATCTCTCCATTAACAACATCTTGACTAGCAAAACTCCCATTGCTTGCCGTGTTCAAAGCTAGTTGGTATTTCTCTAGAACTCCGCGGTGTAAGATTCCAAGAAGTGCTTCTTTGGAGACTCCATGGTGAGGACAGGCCCTTGTATACCCTTTTAGTCTTTCCCATGCTTCATAAAACGATTCATTGCTTCCTTGTTTGAAGCTTGTGATGTCGTTTCTCAGCTTTTCTGTCTTTTGTCTCGAGAAAAACTTTGCCAAAAACTGCTTCTTGCATTCCTCCCAAGTTGGTATGGTAGTAGTAACCACACTCTTCTCCCATTGAGCAGCCTTGTCTCCCAAAGAGAATGGGAAGAGAGTTAGCTTGACAACGTCCTCCGAGACTCCATTCATTTTTACCGTCCCACAAAGACGGTCGAACTGATCGATGTGATCATGTTAATGAGACTTGATTTAATCTCAAAGTTATTGTTCGCAAATGGCGGTGGCCTTATCCCAGTTAGAACCCCTTGTGTAGTGGGTTCATCGAAGGCACCAATCCTTTGTGGCTGTCTAGGAGGATGGATTGGCTGCCTCGGGTCTAAGCCCACTCCTTGGACTTCGTCTAGTGGTGGTGGCGGTTGGTTCTCTCCTAGGTGAGGAGGATCATTTCGTTGTGCGTCCATGCCTAGACGCCTCACGTGCTCAGCACGTTCTCTGGTTGCTCTTTGATTATCTCTTTCGTGTCTTCGAATGTCTAGCACAAGTGGTTGTAAGTTCTCTTGCCCTTGACTTCTTGTGTGCATACACCTTTAAGAACAGAGCAAACAAAACAGAGTAGTTTAGTAACAAAGTAAAGAAAAATACTTAGACTTAGATAGAATCCAAATCCTAATGGCTATTGCAATTCTCCCGGCAACGGCGCCAAATTGATTAGTCGTTTTTCAACACATCAATTACCCTAATGTGTAGACTACCACAATCATAACGGTTTGTCGTTGAGTACTTAGGGATCGAATCCACAGAGAGAAAGAACAGCACAGTAAGAATACAAGAAACTACTTAAGCTAAGCTAAACGATTTTTTTGTTGGTTTTCGTTCTAAGAACTAATTACGATAAAACTAAAAATAAAAGACAGAGAATAAAAACATACAAGACAATTAAAATGATTACAATCTAGTTTAAGAAACACAGATTCAAAGAAAACAAGACACTAAAACGATTTTACCCAAGAAAATAAAGATATGGATCGTACGAAATGGCATTTGATTAGGAGTATTCGATGATTCACTAATGATGTTTCTAATCACTCAATGAGCTGAATTCTATGGCAAGGAACACATACAAATAGCTTAACTCACTCTCATGATGCTAAACCCTTCATTGTTAATTCAAATTAGCTAATCTCTCAATTGCTACAAAATTATCAACAAGCATAAAACACAAATCCTTTTTAGCCAATTAATGATCCTTAGTCATGATTCTCATCTTGCTAAGCATCAAAAACATGATTAGAAATCTTCTAGACAATTACCAAACCTCTCTCAAGTGTAATTTGTCCATGTTCTAGAAATTGAGTAGCTAGTTCAATCCTAGCCTTAAGACCACTTCTAAACATGAGAACTTCTTTAATCTTGTTCTAAACATCAAGAGATCCTCATCTATCTATCTAAATCAACCATTCCCACAATCCACAATAAAACTACTCACACATAACTAAATCACAAAATAAAACCGAACAAAAGCAAGACATAGTGAAAATAAGAAAATTGATGGAAAGAAGTTAAGGAAATCTTCACTAAAATGGTGTAGATCTTGAATCTTTCATGAATACAAGAGGAGAGAAGAGATGAGTTCTCTAAAACAGTAAAAAGGAGCAGAGCTGATGATATTTTCGTCAATGGTGAGTTGTTGAAAAACAACTACAAAGTGTTCAATATATTACAAAAGTAGAAGGGCCCAAAGTCAAGTGGAAAGTCACCAGATGGACATGTCTTCACTAAATCGGGCATAACTCTTGAACCACATCTCGGAATGACTCGAAACCACCTCCATTGGAAAGCTAACTCAACTATATACGACCTTTATGAAGAATGCAGAAGCTAAATCCACATGGAAGCCTTTCATATGAGTCGATCTTTGAGACAGTTGTTCGATTGTCAGAAATCGTCCCTGGACTTCAGAAATCGCCCCAGTATCGACCGACACCGGACGGTGTCGATCGACACTAGTGTCCCTGGACTTCAGAAATCGTCTCTGGACTTCAGAAATCCCCTGGTATCGACCGACACCTGCCAGTGTCGATCGACACGTCTTCAGTAATCGTTTTGACACGTCTTCAGTAAACCGGCCATAACTATTGCACCACAAGTTGGAATGACTCGAAACCACCTCCATTGGAAAGCTAACGCAATTATCTACTAGCGTTATGAAGATCACAGAAGCTAAATCCACATGAAAACCGTTCGTATGAGTCAATCTTTAAAGCACTTCGATTGGCCTCTGCATATTCTTTTGAGCTCCAAACGTCTCCTTTTATCCAAGCTACTCCAAGTCAGTACTAAACACCTGAAAAAGGCTCCAGCAAGCCAAAAGAAAACAAAAACAACCTAGGACATCTAAAATGTAACGTGACTCACTTTGGACCTAAATGCAATGTATATATAATAAAAACTAGATGAAACACAAGGAAAACCAAAGAAAATATGAGACTCGAGGTGGTAAAATACAGTGATAATTGTTCCATAGTGTCACCGCGTCATAAGGCTGTACCTCCTTGACCTTGAACGGTCCCGACCATCTCGATTTCAGTTTCCCGGGAAACAGCTTCAACCGGGAGTTGTAGAGCAACACTTGGTCTCCAACTTTAAAACCTTTCTTGACAATCTTCTTGTCATGGAACGCCTTCGTCCGTTCCTTATAGATCTTTGACTTGTCATAGGCATCGAGACGGATTTCATCTAGCTCATGTAATTGGATAAGACGTTTTTCCGATGCCGTCTTAATGTCGAAGTTCAGCAACTTGACTGCCCACAATGCTTTGTACTCTAGCTCAACGGGCAAATGACATGACTTCCCATAGAGTAAGTTGAACGGTGTAGTCCTAATTGGTGTCTTGAATGCGGTTCGGTATGCCCACAAAGCATCGTCTAGCTTCTTGGCCCAATCTTTCCTCGAACTACTCACAGTTTTCTCCAAATCAAGGCAGTGGTTCGAAACCTCTACTTGCCCGCTCGTTTGAGGGTGATAAGGCGTGGCGACTTTGTGTTTGACTCCATGCTTCTTGAGCAAGCTCTCAAACACCTTATTGATGAAATGGCTCCCCCCATCGCTTATCACCACTCTAGGTACCCCAAACCTCAGGAAAATGATTGACTTGAAAAGTTTTAGAACCACCCTTGCATCTTTCGTCGGGCTAGCAATCGCCTCAACCCACTTGGAGACATAGTCAACCGCTACCAAGATGTATTGGTTGCCATAAGAAGAGGGAAATGGTCCCATAAAGTCAATTCCCCATACATCGAACACTTCAACTTCCAAGATGGGGTTTTGGGGCAATCTCATCCCTTCTACTTATGTTCCCCTTCCGTTGGCAAGCATCGCATGATGAACGTAGGTGTGAGCGTCTTTGAACAAGCTTGGCCACCATAATCCGGATTGAAGCACTTTTGTCGCGGTTTTGAAGGAAGCAAAGTGTCCTCTATAAACCGAGCCATGACAATGATATAACACTCAATTCACTTCTTCTTTCGGGATGCATCTCCGGTAAATATTATCCGAGCATCTCTTGTAGAGATAGGGCTCGGTCCAATAGAAATGGGTTACATCTGTAAAGAACTTCTTCTTGTTGTAGCTGTCCAAGTTTGGTGGTTCCTTTCCGCAAGCTAAGTAGTTCACAAAATCAGCATACCACGGCAAACCGAGATCACTCAAACTCTTGACCTCCTCTAGTTTCAAACCCGCATGATAGCTTTTCTTTAACATCCCGACAATCATGAGATGTTCCTCGGGAAAAGAGTCATCGATGGGAATTGTCTCCTCAACTCTCAATCTCGACAAGTGGTCCGCTACTCCGTTTTCAATACTCTTCTTGTCTTTAATCTCCATGTCGAATTCTTGAAGAAGGAGGATCCACCTTAGAAGCCTTGGCTTAGCATCTTTCTTTGGTATCAAGTGTCTCAAGGCGGCATGATCTGTGTACACCACGATCTTGGACCCCACCAAATAGGAGCGAAACTTCTCAAAAGCATAAACCACTGCTAAGAGCTCCTTCTCTGTGGTTGCATATCTCGTTTAAGCGTCATCCAAGGTTCTACTAACATAGTAGATGACATGAATCTTCTTGTCCTTCTTTTGGCCCAAAACTGCGCCAACCGCAAAGTCACTAGCATTGCACATGATTTCGAACGGAAGATCCCAATCCGGTGCTTGCACAATTGGAGCACTCACAAGAGCTTTCTTGATTTCTAAAAATGCTTCAAGGCACTCTCCATCGAAATTGAACTCTATTTCCTTGCAAAAAAGCCTTGTGAGCGGTCTTGCTATCCTCGAGAAGTCTTTGATGAACCATCTATAGAACCCGGCATGACCCAAAAAGCTTCGAATTCCCTTCACCGTGGTTGGCGGTTCCAATCCCATCATCACTTCGATCTTTGCTTTGTCTACCTCAATCCCTTTTTCCGAGATCTTATGCCCGAGGACAATACCTTCTCGCACCATGAAATGGCACTTCTCTTAATTCAAGACAAGATTTTCTTCCTCGCACCTAGTGAGTACCTTGCAAAGATTTGACAAACAAGAAGCAAACGAGGCACCATACACAGAAAAATCATCCATAAACACCTCAACCATATCTTCGATTAAATCCGAGAAGATCGACATCATGCACCTTTGAAAGGTTGCTGGTGCATTACAAAGCCCAAATGGCATCCTTCGATAAGCAAAGGTACCATAAGGACATGTAAATGTCATCTTCTCTTGACCATTAGGGTGAATCGGGATTTGAAAGAAGCCCGAGTACCCATCTAGAAAGCAATAATATGGATGGTTTGCAAGTCTTTCAAGCATTTGATCAATAAAGGGTAGAGGGAAATGATATTTTCTAGTGGCGGAGTTAAGTTTCCGATAATCAATACACACTCTATGGCCGGTTATAGCTCTAGTGGGAATCAATTCATCTTTATCATTTCTTATAACCATTATCCCACCCTTTGTGGGAACCACATAAACCGGTGATACCCATGTACTATCCGAAATGGGATAAATTATCCCCGCATCTAGAAGTTTAAGAATCTCCTTCTTAACCACTTCTTTCAAACTCGGGTTTAACCGTCTTTGATGTTTAATAGAGCTCATAGACTCATCTTCTAGATGAATTCGGTGTGTACATAGAGAAGAGGAAATCCCTTTAATATCATCCAAAGAGTAGCCAATTGCTCTCCGAAATTTCCTCAATTCTCTTAAAAGGGTGGACAACTCATTTTCATCTAAACTCTCATTCACTATGACCGGGTAAGACTCATTTGGACCTAAGAACACATACCTTAGCCCAACTGAGAGCGGTTTGAGGTCCACCTTTGGGGCCTTGAGCTCGCTCCAATCATCATCATAGCTAGTCTCACCATCGCTAGCTTCTTACTCGTCTTCGAGCTCAAAATCCAAAGCACTCATGTAGTCAATTTCTAAAGCACTCAGATTGTGTTCCACACCATCTATGACAAGTTCTTTGTGAGCTCCAAAAACGAATTTTCTCCAACAAGTGCTTTGTGTGAATTTAGCAACTTCATGTACCCAACACTCTCCTCATGAAGATACCCATTCTCTCCATGCTCCTTCGTCAAAGCAATTTGGAGATGATCCTCCAAGTTCAACTCCTCTAGAAGCTCATCCGCTAACTCCTCCATAGCTTCAATGTAGAAGACTTGACCATCGATAGTGGGCTTCTTCATCATCTCATTGATGTCAAATTTAAGCACATCGTCTTTTCCCAAATGAAGATCAATCTTTCCTTTTCGCACATCTATGATAGCTCCGGCGGTGGCTAAAAATGGCCTTCCAAAGATGAGAGGATCTTTGGGTTCTTCATCCATCTCAAGAACAACAAAATTGGTGGGTACCTCAAAGTCTCCAATTCGTACCGGTAAATCTTCAAGCATCCCAATTGGGTGTCGCACTGACCTATCCGCTAGCACGAGAGAGATTTGACAAGTTTTGTAGACGGTGAAGCCAAGACGCTTTGCCACCGAGAAAGGCATCAAACTCACACTTGCTCCAAGATCACACAAGCAATGTTTGAACGCTAGTGGTCCAAGAGCACAAGGAAGAGTAAAACTTCCGGGATCTCCCAACTTCTTTGGTATAACTTTCCTTTGAATTATGGCACTACACTCATGGGAAAGAACAACCATTCCTTCTAAATCCTTGGTTCTATCCTTGATTGCGTCTTTTAGAAACTTGTTGTATTGTGGGACTAACAAGAAAGCATCAACCAAGGGCATCGTCACTTGGACCTTGTCCATTTGCTCATCAAAAATCGCCCTATATTTCTCCATGAGTTGCTTTTTGAAGCGGCCCGGGAAAGGAAGCTTGGGCTCATAAGGTGGCGGGACAAAGGTAGTCTTCTTCTTTGTAGGTGTTCTCGCGGGTTTGTCTTCTACAATCCTTGTTCACTTAGCGTTATCCAAAACAGCATCTTCTTCACCCACATCCTCTTTATTCTCAATGACCACCTCCCTACTTTGGTTCTCAATGTCCTCGTTGAGATGAGATGGTAACTCTCGTGAAGGAATTTCTGTTCCACTACGCAATGTGATAGCGTTGCAAAACTCCTTTGGATTAGCTTCGGGTTTTCCCGGTATAGTTCCTTGTGGCCGCGATGAAGATGATGCACATTTGCCCTCCATTTTGTTGAACCTAGATGACAATGCCTCAAATTTGGAGTTGAGGTCATTGTAAGAACAGTCCACCTTGTTGTGGATTTCCGCCATTTTCTTATTCAAGTCCACGGCTCCTTGAGCTTGGCCTTGTAAGAGTTGTTGAAGCATGTTCTTCATCTCATTGTCTTGAGGCGTTGTGTTACTTACTTGTCCTTGTTGCACAAAACCGGGTGGTGTAGATTGTTGCTTTGGTTGAAACCCACCGTGGTTTCCTTGAAAGTTGTTCCTTGGGACAAATGGTCTTTGTTGGTTGGAAGTAGCCCTGGGCATTCGGATATCCGGATCCGAACCAATCGGATCTTTCGGATGTTCGGATAATCGGATGTTGGATTTAAAGATCCATTCGGATATTTTGAATTCTTCGGATCGGATTGGATCGGTTTTAATCGGATTCGGATCGGTTCGGATATGAAAATCAAGATCCGAGGTAAAACCGAAAAAAATTCGGATTCGGTTTTTTCGGATTTTTAATAAAGAACAGAAGCTAACAAAGAACATAAGCTATTATATCAATAAATTCAATTGAAAATCCAAAGCCGGACTATACTGAAAATTCCAATATCAAGTCCTTTATAAGAGACAGACAAGTATGCAAATCTTGCTAATAAAAAAATGTATAATAGTTGACTAGTTTTCTTGTTTTCAGTACAAAACAAATCGAGGCTTAATAAAGAACATAAGAACAGCAGACTATAACTCTCAAGCTCTGAAAAAAGAAAGTTCATGGTGATATCATGATTAAACAAAACATAATGGCACATATCATTTACCGGCTTTAATTAATCTTCTAGCTACAAGTTCTTAATTTATATCAGTTGCTACATAAGAGACTAACAATAGAAGGACAACCAATAATCAGAAACTCTAAATCCTCTCCATCTTTTCTTTCGAAGCAATGCAAATCTCAGATTACTCATTAATAATATCAACCAAATATATTTGTTTTTGCAATCAAGGATTCGAACCCAAATCACAATAAAACAGCACAATGTTCCCATGAAAAAACAGAGAAAAAAACCATCGAATTCTACAAATTTGTTGCTGTCTAGCTTCCTCCAAGAGAATCCTTCTCATAAAACATGTAAGAGTCTAAGAGTAACAAAGAACAGAATGTCTAAGAGTGTAAGAGTTGGAAAAAAAAACGCTTTTCAAAAACGAATTGGAGGAAAACGAAGAACAATGAAGTAAAACCCAAACAAAGCATCCAACAATCAGTTATAATCTAATCGAATTAGACGAAGAAGAAAAACAAT
>PKMM01004481.1:1202830-1223476 GCA_002933915.1 Eutrema heterophyllum | reverse complement strand
GTGTTTCTTAAACTAGCTTGTAATCATTTTAATTGTTCTGTATGATTTTATTTTCTGTCCTTTATTTTTAGTTTTTATCGTAATTAGTTCTTAGAACGAAAACCAACAAAAATCGTTTAGCTTAGCTTAAGTAGTTTCTTGTATTCTTACTGTGCTGTTCTTTCTCTCTGTGGATTCGATCCCTAAGTGCTCAACGACAAACCGTTATGATTGCGGTAGTCTACACATTAGGATAATTGATGTGTTGAAAAACGACTAATCACGCAGCTACCCGATATGAATGGTCGATGTAGACTTCTGATTTTCGCTACGGAGGACTCACATCGGGCGCAGTTGGTCGATATGGCTGCCCGATGTGAACATCTGGTTTTGGCTACAGAGGACTCACATCGGGCGCAACTGGTCGATATGGCTGCCTGATGTGAACATCTGGTTTTGGCTACGGAGGACTCACATCGGGCGCAGCTGGTCGATATGGCTGCCCGATGTGAACATCTGGTTTTGGCTACGGAGGACTCACATCGGGCGCAGCTGGTCGATATGGCTGCCCGATGTGAACATCTGGTTTTCGACGGAGGAATCCACATCGGGCGCAGCTGCCCGATGTAGACTTCTGATTTTGGCTCTTTCTTGCTCAGCTTTCCTCTCTTCTTGATCACTTCTCCATCGCCTCAAATTCTTCGTTACCTAAACCAATGCAAAGACGCAAAACATGCTATGCGTATGCAATATATACACATAACTAATCTAAAATGCAAGGCATGAGCATTAATGATCTAAACACACTATAATGACCTCTAAATGATTCAAAATGCGGTGAAACTATGAAAAATACAAGACTATGAATGTCTAATTTATGCATATATCACCTACTGCACTGTATGAATCTCCATGCAACTACGTCTTTGTTGCAGTTACTGACATGACCTTTCACATTTTGGGACAAATGCCATATACAATACCCATGATGAGCCTGGGGATACACATTAGCTATGGTGCTGATGAGGCTTGCATTTCTATCACTGATAAATGCCAATTCGGAAGAGTCCGCTACAACGCTTTTCAGCATCTAAAAAAACCAGGTCCAACTTGCATTATTCTCACCATCGAGTACACCAAACGCTATGGGATAATGGTGACGATTAGGATCTTGAACTGAGGCAAAAACTAGTACACCACCATCTCCGTTCTTGAGAAAAGTTGCATCCACAATTATCACTTTCCTCATGACTTGAAACCCTTCAATGCTAGCTCCCAAACCTATGAATAGGTACTTGAATTTTTCCTTCTCATCCAATTCCACACTTGTTATTGTACCAGGATTGACTTTCTCTAACATGTACAAATAACAAAACATCATCTTGTAGCTTTCTTCCGGGCTACCACGCAAATCACAAACAGCTTGCTTTTTCCCTCTCAACGCTGTGGAGTATGATATCTTCACACCAAATTGGAGTTTCCATTTGACCTGGAAAAACATCATGCAAAAGAGATGCAACTAATTGTGGTGTGCCTTTCCTCTTCATGTTGCTTGTACTCTGACTAGCCCGAGAGCATGTATGCATCTTGGTGTACCTTCTCATCGAGAAGGTATCTGTNGTACACCAAACGCTATGGGATAATGGTGACGATTAGGATCTTGAACTGAGGCAAAAACTAGTACACCACCATCTCCGTTCTTGAGAAAAGTTGCATCCACAATTATCACTTTCCTCATGACTTGAAACCCTTCAATGCTAGCTCCCAAACCTATGAATAGGTACTTGAATTTTTCCTTCTCATCCAATTCCACACTTGTTATTGTACCAGGATTGACTTTCTCTAACATGTACAAATAACAAAACATCATCTTGTAGCTTTCTTCCGGGCTACCACGCAAATCACAAACAGCTTGCTTTTTCCCTCTCAACGCTGTGGAGTATGATATCTTCACACCAAATTCTGTCTGAACAAGACCAAAAAACTGTTAGGAGTTGGAGTTTCCATTTGACCTGGAAAAACATCATGCAAAAGAGATGCAACTAATTGTGGTGTGCCTTTCCTCTTCATGTTGCTTGTACTCTTACTAGCCCGAGAGCATGTATGCATCTTGGTGTACCTTCTAATCGAGAAGGTATCTGTCTTTGGAATCCTTGCAGCTCGTAAACGCCATTTACAGCTTTCTTGACGACATTTTAGCACTAAACGCACCTTATCTGACTTTGTTATAGCAAAACCAAGACAGTTAACAAATGCGGCTCTATCCACCACCTCTTGCAATGCCTGCCAAAATTTGCCACAAATTGCCACAATGTTTGTCAACGTGGCAAATTTGATACAAAGTGCAACAAAATTTTAAAAATAGTTCTTCGTGGCAAATTTGTTATAAGCTTGTGGTAAAACATAATTACCACGAAAAAATTGTGGCAATAGACAAATTTTCTTGTAGTGATTGTGTAATACAGAAGTCGGATCTCGTCATTCAATTACAATGGCACAAACCAGAACGACGTCGGAAAATCACGAGAACGGCGGCGGAAAATCACAAGAACCAAAACAACATTGTTTGCAGCGAACCGCATCGTCGTTCACCAATGAATCGGCGACACTGAGAAGGAACAACAAAAATGTGGAAGACCAAAGACTAATAGCATCACCTCCGAGAAAGAATCGGCCTGTAGGAACGACAACAACCACCAACAAGCGAGCACCGCCGCCTCACCACCACTGGAGACTACTTACACACGCACACCCGAACCCTTGACGATCCCTAAACCAAATCCAAGAAAACCACCGATCCAAAGCACATTGCACCACAGATTTAGACGAACCGACAACCAACACCGCTAGAGATCTGAACCAGCGGTTAAGCCACCGCCGGATCGAGAAGAAATTGCCGCTCTTCACCGCCAAAGGATACCGCAAAATAGCCACTGCTGAAAACAAATATAGAAGAGAAGACTAGAGGAAAGACTGTGACGAACCAGACCGAGAAGAAATCGAGCAGAGAGCCGCTGACGAACTAGGGTTTTCGAGAGAGAAGAAGAGTTTATTTTTTGTCGTGATGTTTTGTTGGGTTGACTGCCTAAAACCACCCTTACTTATAGAACCCTAACTATTTTCCCCCAAACTATGTACCTCTTTATTAACCCCCCCCCCNTTCCCCCCCCCCCCCCCCCCCCAACTTATAATTTTCAACTCTAAACCACTTAATCTATTTTATTCTGCTTAATTCCACCTCTCTAATCAAAATAATAAAATCGAGTTTAAGTAAACGAAAACCAACTCGTTTTTGAAAGAAGAAAAAAACGATCCGTTTTTGTGAAACATAGCTCAAGTCGGGTCTGTTTTTTTTTCTTTAAAAAACGGGTTGGCTTTTTCAAGTCGGATCGGATTTTTTATTATGGGCAATCACTGTTTATTAAACGCGTTTTCGTTTACTGAAACTCGATTTTATGATTTTGATTAGAGAAGTGAAATTAAGCAAAATAAAATAGATTATGTGGTTTAGAGTTGAAAATTATAAGTTTGAGGGGGTTAATAAAGAGGTAAATAGTTTGGGGAGAATTAGTTAGGGTTAGAGGGAGTTTTAGGCACTCAACCCATGTTTTTTTGGGTCCTCTTCAATATTTAGCTATAATTTTGTTAAATATATTTAAAATAAACTAATTGCTGACTATGTAAGAAAGTTATTTTTAGAGTAAAAATAAATGAATATGGCAAACTTGTGAATATCAAAGAAAATACTGGGTTACATGTTTTTAATTAAAAATGGAGTCATTCTAGTAAATATGTCAAGAAGAAGTCATTCTAGTAACTTTTCTTAAAATTAGAGTCATTCTAAGAAATTTCTCTATTACTATTAGCCAAATTTATGAATACTCATAAATCTGTCCACATGAGAGATTACGAGAACGCAGCGTTTTCGAGATGCTGAGAAACGATTTCTTGGTGGCGTTCGACGACTGGGACTTCGACCCAACTGACCTACCCGTTTCCGTCTGGACCTGAGAAGAGCTATCATCTGTTCACATATGACAAGGCTACAAAGACAAAGTGATGTCGTTCCAGTTGCAAAGACGCTTGTGCCGCAAGCTACCATGGATCAAGTATCACGAGGTTCCTAAAGGAGGCCATTTGATCGCGCACTACGAGGGAGTCTGCGACGCGATATTGAAATCAGTTCTTCTAGGAGAAGTTCTTCCAATGTATAGACCCAAAGCTGTGATCATTGAACATTAGAGACAAGTGTCATTGTTCATAGTTTGTTCGTTTCTTGCTTGATTCTTTTGATATTGATTTATAAGAATCGAAATTTTTTTGGTTCAGTGAATATGTTCTATTGTCTTTCTCGCTGAGATTTATTTTTAATAATGTTTTTTTTGTAAAATAGTTAACTTTTTATTTTTATGTCATCTGATTTTCATTAGTAATACGAGTCGAAATACAAAAGTCGGCGGAAGATGTAGAAATCCATGAGAGCAAAACCTAAAAGAAGGAGAACCGAGCCCAAACAAAGGAGTCCGTACAAGAACGAAAGTAATCTTAAATAACCGACACCGTGACTTTTGAAGCCCACCAACGTCGGCCGGAAAAGGGGATCTAAGTAGAGGAAAAGATGAGAGAAGGGAGATGATATTTTAAAGAGAACAAAAGATTTCTCAGGAATATAACATAGTTTAATTAAAGATATTAAAAATATCTATGACATATACTTATTCTATTTATAAACCAAAACATAAAGAACGAAGAGACAATTAGGTAGATAACCATAAAAAAATAAAAAATTAGCTAAATGACCATGATGTGACATAATGTCCAATTCACTGTTGTTGTCAGGTAAGGTTTTTACGTTTTTAACCTTGATTGAGTGTGCTGAGAAATCCACGAGGTGATAAAATATTTATTGTATTAGGTAAACATTTAAATGTATCTCTAACTTTATATTTAACACGACAACTCAAATATTGTATGTTTAATGCCAGGTCAACGCTGAGAGATTACTCAACCTTTTTTTTTGTTCCCATGAAATACACACATTGATCTAATTTAAAAACGAAGATGAATCTGACAAAACTTCGAACATAAAACCTCTTTTTTATATCGATGGCAATCTAATGATACCCATATACCTATGGTTTCAGTGACAATGACGGCGCCGACGTCGACCACCATTGTTATTACTTTGAAAGGGTTCACGTTTTATTGTAACGTGTTAAAAATTATTGTCTGATGTATAAATATTATATTTACATCTAATTTCATATTTATCGTGATACAAAAGGAGTTAGATTGGTAAACATGTATGTATACCTCTAACATTTTGTTTACCTCTGAAACTCAATTATTGTATGTTAACTTATGCTGAAATTGTAGTTGTCGGTAAAAGTTTTGACGATTTTACCCTTGGTTTAGTATGATGAGAAACCAACGTTATAACTAGATAAACATTTAAATATATCGCTAACTTTACATTTAACAAAGTTATATATTTGTGTAACATGATAATATTTTTATTGTATCGCTAACTTTATATTTAACACGGTTATATATTTGTGCAACATGCTAACATTTTTATTGTATCGCTAACTTTATATTTAAAAATGTTATATATTTGTGTAACATGATAATGTTTTTATTGTATCGCTAACTTTATATTTAACAAGGTTATATATTTGTGTAACATGTAACAATTTTATTGTATCGTCTAAATATATAGATGTATATCTAACTTCCTATTTGGCCACTAACAAAATTATTGAATTTTAACAGATCTGAGCCGAAAATGAGCACAAATCCAAATCACCACCACCGATCTCCAGACATGAGCTGAAAGAGCCATTTACGCTTCAGGCCACCACCACCAAGCTCAGAGTCAGCTTGACGTCACTGGACGTCGGGTCGTTAAACTGATTCCTGGGGCTTCAAATCACCAGGAGATCCAAAATCCGCTGCATTGCAAGCGCCTGCTTATCCTGAGCGGAAATGACGAGATTATTCCCATTCGTCGTCCTCGCAGCCAAAGCCGCCGCCGAAGACGAAGACGGAAGCACGCCGTTCTGGATCTGAACAGGAACTCTCCCTATGGTATCAGCTTCACTAGCCATCATCTCGAACAACGTCGGACTTGATCGCGTCTTGTCGAGCATCGCCGGAGGCGGAGGCGGAGACATCGGATTCAAAAGACCCGCCGTTAAAGCCGTGTTAAACTTAGTGAAGCTCGAAGGGAAAGAAGATAATGAGGTATATAAAAGATTGGGAGAAAGAGAAAGATGAAGACGAAGACGAGATTGGGAGAGAGAGAAAGATGAAGAAGAGAGGGGTGAGGCAGAGAGAAAGGATAATATGGGATTATAAAAATTGAACAGTTGCTAAAATTTCTCTTTGTTAGTTTACCAATTACGTTGTTAGTTTTGGTTAAAGGATCTAATTTCTCAAGAATGAATTAGGTAGAAATACAAGAATGAAGACAAAATTAGGAAAATGACCATGATGTGACTGAATGTCCAATTTATTATTGTTGTCGAGTAAGGTTTTTACGTTTTTACCATTGATTTAGTGTGTTTTGAAACCCATGTTATAATTTCTCGTTGTTGTTGTCTTTCATTTTAAATAGCACGGTATAACTTCTTATAATATATTAAATATTTATAGTACGTACATGTATCAGCCCATAGTGAGGCCACCTTCCTTGAACCCATACCCGTACCATGTTTTCTGGAGATGACGGTATTAGAGAATAAGTGGTCTAACGGTACATGCAG
Source organism: Eutrema heterophyllum (assembly GCA_002933915.1). Classification (NCBI taxonomy): domain Eukaryota; kingdom Viridiplantae; phylum Streptophyta; class Magnoliopsida; order Brassicales; family Brassicaceae; genus Eutrema; species Eutrema heterophyllum. The sequence goes on along the minus strand of PKMM01004481.1, from coordinate 1,216,733 downwards.
CTACACAATTACACACGCAGTCTGGTTGCTAGTATCAGGGATCCAAGCCAAGTATGTATCCTCATTCTTAAAGGCACAAAAACCTTTAAGAGGCATAGGATTACCTGAATTCAGATATTCAAACCTATTACGTACAACCTCATATAAAGGTCAACCAGCAAATAACTAATTATCTTTAACATGCATGTAATATGTAATAGGTGAACGCGACTACAATCTGCACCTAGGGAAGATAGAGGTATGTGTTATATTGATGGATCTTGGAATGAAACCGATAATTTTTCTGGATTAGGATGGCACTGATTCCAAGAAGGCGTCAAAGGACCTATAATGGCAGCAAAAAATCTCTGAAAAGTCTATCACCCCTACATGCAGAATTGGAAGCACTCATCTGGGCCATGCATTGTTTGATTGCAAATCAGAAGACGAAAATAACTTTTGCAACAGACTGCTCTGAGCTGGTAAAGATGGTGTCTAAACCCGAGGATTAACCGACTTTTTCATTACATTTGGAGGAATTTGTGAAGAGTAAGAAGGTGTTTTCTTTTTTATTTATCTCACTCATTCCACGCGCAAACAACACAAGGACAGAAAAGTTAGCAAGAAGTGCTCGTGTCTACCCAGTGGATATTACTTTTGTAAATTCGGTACCCCCGGTTTGGATCTCCAAACCATTCTAGATATTTAGATTGTTGACAAAAAAAGTGACGTCCAAATTTAAAAATTTATGTTTGGTTTAATTTGGTTATTTAATTGAACCATTATTAGACCAAATGATATATATCTTTATTTTTTTTAACTTAATAAAATTTCAAATATTAAAAATAGTAAATATTTATATTATACGTTAATATGGTGGGGCGGGTTATGATTATGTTGTTATAGTTGCAGTCATTTGCGGTTAGTTTGTCATAACATGCAAGATAACAGACTGATTCAAGGCAGATTAAGAGGGCGGGTTAGCCCATTTTAACACTAATAAATATATAATTTGTGAAATTTTATTTTTATAAAACAATAAGTTGTGTAGTAATCTAAATTCACATAATAACAAACATACTCATATTCTACTAATATCCACTATATGGTAACATCATATAACTTTTATAACAATTTACTGTTTTTTGTTAGAGAGCAAACATTAGTATCATTTAAGGAAAAAACTCATCAAGTGCAACAGTATTGTGCTAGATGGATGTATCAATCAGGTATTCCTTTCAATGCCATTGATAATGATGCTTTTAAGATGTTTTGTGAGGCTCTTGGGCAATTTGGACCAGGCTGGGTTCCTCCAACCCAATACCAACTAAGGGAACCACTATTAAAAGAGGAAGAAGAAAGAACTAAGCAACAATTAAAGAGCCAAGAAGCAGAATGGGAACGATATGGTTGTTCTATCATGACTGATGGATGGACTGATAGGAAAAAGAGGAGCATAATGAATTTGTGTGTCAACTCTAGAGGAGGGACATGTTTTCTCTCCTCAAAAGATGCTTCCTCGGAATCTCACACAGGATTATACATCTTTGAGTATGTTGATCGATGCATTGCAGATGTTGGTCCTGAGAAAGTTGTTCAAGTAGTAACAGATAATGCTCTCAATAATGTGGCAGTAGCAAAGATGCTTAAAGAGAATAGGCCAAACTTATTCTGGACAGGGTTGTGCTGCTCATACAATTGATTTGATGCTTGAAGCCATTTCTAAGTTGCCTAAGTTTACCAAGATCATTGATCAAGCTAAAAACCTTACGGTTTTCATATATGCTCATCACAAGACCTTATCAATGATGAGATTTCATACCAAGAAGAGGGATATTGTGCGGCCAGGAGTGACAAGATTTGCTACAACTTTCTTGACACTACAAAGCTTAGTGGATAAAAAGACACAGTTAAAGACGATGTTCACGTGTGAAGAATGGGACAAATGCAAACATTCAAAGAGTGCAAAGGGGAAAACCAGTTTCTTAACTGTTATGAGCCCTGCATTTTGGAATGGTGTGACATTCGTATTGAAAGTTTTTGAACCTTTGGTGAAACTTCTTAGGATTGCCGATGGAGAGAAGAAACCTTCAATGGGTTTTATTTTTGGAGAGCTCTTAGAAGCAAGGAGTAAGATTAAGTTGGCTTCTAATGACTTGGAGAGAAATTACAAACCTATCTTCGATATCATTGATGAAAAAATGAAAGGTAGGTTGGATTCTCCTTTGCACATGAGCGCTTATATATTGAACCCATTCTACTTCTACAAGGATACAACCATGGAGCATGATCAGATGTTAATTGATGGATTTATGAATTGCGTGGAGACTTTTTACCATGGTGATTATGAAGAGTTCAATATCTACAAGACAAAGTCTGGAGCTTTTGGGAGAGCAATAGCTTTGAGAGGATGCCAAAAAAATGATGACAAGTTTGATCCAGGTATTCCTTTGATCTTAATAACCTATTAATGGTTTTTTGATCTGCCATGTTTCTTGATTTATCTTATCATTTTAGGGAGTTGGTGGTCCATATATGGTTGTCATGTGCCTGCGTTGCAAAAGTTAGCGATAAAGATTCTCTCTTTGACATCGATTTCATCTGGTTGTGAAAGGAATTGGAGTGCGTTCGAAGGGGTTAGTGTTTCTTTTTAAAAAATGTATTTTAGTTTCTTAATCTTTTGTACTTGATGTGGGAAAAAAATTAAGTTACTAAGCTCATCATGTTGATCGTCATCTTGTTTCATATATATTTAATATTATTATTTAAATTTTGTTTGTTGGTTTTGAGTCTTTGACTTGTTGCAGATTCATACTAAAAAGAGGAATAGACTAGATGTTAATCGACTTAATAGTCTAGTCTATGTCCAATTTAATGCTAAGTTTTCAACAAGCGACAAAGGATCAAAGATAAAAATATTGATGTGATTCTTAATGATGGAGATGAAAGTTATGCTGAAAAATAGTTAGTCGATCCACTTCAAATGGATGAAGAACCTAATGGTCAACCTATTTACCAAACTCCAAATGATGAACACAGAGAAGATATTGGCTCTGATGATGAGCATGATATTTCCATTGATATTGAATTTGAGTCAGTGAGCAGGTGGGGAATATGGATGTGATTGAAGAATAAGTTTAATAGATTTCGTTTTGCTTTACATTTTTAAGGTTTTTAGCTTGAAAATTATTTTGGTTCGAAGTACTTTATGATTTTAGATTGGTTTCTATGTTGAACTTTATTTTAAAATATGATTTATTAGTTTTTTCTTCTTTTTCTATTCAAAACAAAAAAATACTAATATAATTTTCAAATAAAACACTAAAAACTTAAAAAATATATATTATATAAATATAAATATATAATAAATTAATAAAAAATTTGTTAACGCCTAGGCCCCGATTAATCCGTCTAGGCGCTAGTCCCTATCAAACGCCTAGCCGCCGTCTAGAGATTTTTTGAACCTGGAACGGTACATAATAGAGTTATGTTTTCAAGATTATAGGGTTTTACCGGTTAGCCTGAATAATATTTTATTCCACTGCAAAACGGGTTAAATCAACAAATTATTATTAATTGACAGTTTTATCTATAATCATTAGTTAGCCATATTGTAAAATTCAGATAAAAGCAAATTTTCTTAAATTTCAAAACAATTTCTTAACAGAAAAAATCCTAGTTAATTAATATTTGCAAATACAAGGTTTTTTCTACATTGTTCAAATGTACACGTGGCAGTCTCACATATGCTGACGTGGCGCAAAATTGGAGAGTGCCTTTCATCTTTTATTATATAAAAATTGGACATGATCAACGTGAATGTGACACGTAAGATAATTCTTACTCATCAAATCATGATATGTGTCGTTTTTTTATTTAGATTGTGATATGTGTCAATGTAAATTTCTATAATATTATTTAAGAAGACATTTTTGAGAATGAATTTTGTTTTGTAAGTTATTACATTAAATGCCATTACAAATAAGAAAAGATAATTGAAATAAGAAATTATATAATTGTCTTTTAAAATTGAGAATATGGAAAATATTTATTTCTCATTAAATATGTTATTTACTATTTAGTTTTTTAATTATTATGATATTATTAAATAATAATCAGTTCATACATATTCAAAGAAAATTTATTCAAGATTTTGCAATATTTTTCACTATGATTATTATATTTTATTAGAATATATATCAAAACAAAAGTTTGAAAAATATGTTACTAATTTTCTAAAGAGTTAGACACGAAAAAATTGATTTTTTAAGAGTTTGTGAACTGATCACAAAACCATAGTCATTAAGCGGTGTATATTAGAGTTATGTTTTCAAGATTATACGTTTTTACGGGTAACCCAATAATATTTTAGTTCAATGCAAAACGGATTAAGTAGACATGTTAGTCCGGGTTGACAGTTCTATATATAATCATTAGTTAAATATATTATAAAATTCAGGTAAATTTATTTATACTTAAAGTTTTATGTAAACTAAATGTTGAAATATACAAAAGATAAAATAATAAATAAGATCTAATTTAAGTGTTATTGATTCAAATATGTTGAATTTGTAATTCTTAGCTTTTTAGTGAGAAGATAACATTTTGTTGATTTGTTGTGCATTATGTGTTTTGATGTTTATACCATATTTCATACATGTGCTATTCGAAATCTAAACCGCGATGTGTGCGGGGCAACAATTTTTATACAATATTTTTTGTGAAATTTATATTGAATTAAAAAATGTTATGTAGACCAAACACCGATTTCGTGTCATATCCAAGGAACCATCTTACGTAAATCAGAAGTCATTCCGCAACTTCTGTGTGACGATTCGATCCACCTCCTTTGGTCATTTGGAATCTCACGATTTCATTTGGTGTAAAGCTTATCCTTACCAACTTCTAAGTGTCGATCTTTGGGAGATCGTATCAAGTGGTATCAGAGCACACTTGAAGCTTGTTAATTTTGTTATATATCACCTTCTCATCTTATCATCTTATCATCTTTCTATTTTCATTTCTTGCCTTTCTATCTTCTAGTCGATCCAGCATTTTCAAAAAAAAAAAAAATTTATCTAGTATCATATCATATTGCTGGTCGATTAGCATTCATAAATAAATAAAAAGATCAAAACAAAATTTTTAGTTCTTTCTATCTTTGTCTCTTCAAATTCTTATGTTTGTTCTTGGATTTACTCATCGAATTTGATTGATATGTTCTATTGGAACTCTTGAGAAATGGCTGCTTGTGTGAGGATATTTTGAGTGTTGAGTAAATCTAAATTGAGAGAAACACTTGGAAAAAAATCACTTGGGAAACATTTTGGGATTAAACGATTGGGAAACACTTGAGAGATTGTGAGGACAATTGCTACTGATTTGTTTGTTAAATTTTTCAGGAAAAACAAAATGTCAAATGATGGAGATCGATCTGAAAACAACTCAAGCTAGGGACGGACGACCGCAACAATATGGGCTTTCTAATCTTCAGATGCGAGCCTTGACGGAGCAGCTCACTCGTATGATGTGGGAAGAAATGGGAGCGGTTCAGGCAGAATTTGACCGTATGCAAGAGACTCAAGAAGCCATGCAAAAACAGTTACACGACGTGTCCGTTGGGCAAAGAGTCGACCAAGTGCAAAACGATGGTCAACAAAGAAGAGCCCCAAGTAGAGAAAGAGAGCTACTAAGGCAGCAACGAGACGAGGACGTTGATTACTATGACCAGAGAGGTTATTCATCCAGAGGTAGCCAAAGAAGGACAAGACGTGATCGGGAAGCAAGGAGACGTAATGAAAATGAACCAAGAGGCTTTAGACGAAATGAAGACGATCTGAGCGGTCTTAGATTAAAAATTCCACCATTTCACGAAAGGAATGACCCGGACGCTTACTTGGAATGGGAGAAGAAAATCGAACTGGTCTTCGATTGCCAAGACTACTCCGAGCGCAAGAAGGTGCAAGTAGCCGCGACTGAGTTTTGTGACTACCCCATTAATTGGTGGGACCAAATTGTGACTGTTAGGAGAAGCAACGGTGACCATCCGGTTGATACTTGGGAGGAGTTGAAGGAGGTCATGAGGAGACGCTTCGTGCCCAGCCATTACCATCGAGAGTTGCATCAAAAGCTAAGGAGGTTAGCTCAAGGGAATAGAAGCGTGGAAGATTATTTTCAAGAGATGGAATCTCTAATGATCAAAGCTGATGTAGACGAAGACGCGGTAAGGCCACGATGGCAAGATTTCTAAGTGGGTTGAACCGAGAGATACAAGACAGAATTGAAATGCAAACCTACCGTGATGTAGAAGAGATGCTACACAAGGCAATATTGGTCGAACAACAAGTTAAGAGGAAGGGTTCTTCTCGACCAACTTATGGGGTTGGAACATCTACTACTAGGCCGAGTGATCCAAAGGAGGAGGCGACCAATTCCAAACCGAAGATGTTCCCTAAACCATTCACCCCAAATCTAGACGCCAAGGGCAAAGCTGAGGTAACTACAACCAGAACTCGTGAGATAGGCTGTTTTAAGTGCCATGGGAAAGGTCACTATGCGAGTGAATGTACCAAAAAGAGGGAAATGATTCTCTACGAGAATGGAGAGATTGAATCCGAAGAAGAAAAAGAGATTTCTGGTTCTATAGAAGAACATGAGGAAACATCTGCTAAAGGAGAACTTTTATTGATTCAAAGAGCACTAAACGCGCAAGCTAGAACCGAGGAGCACGAGCAAAAAGAGAACATGTTTCACACAAGATGCCATGTGCAAGGCAAGGTTTGTTTCACCCCGAGTACAAACCGCCAAACTACTTGGAACGAATGAGGGATGAGCAAAGATACCGAATTTCCACTAATGGAGGTGACTTTTTTCGACCAACTAGACCTTTAGAAGAGAATGGTCGAGGCAAAAAATAGTTTGGACGAGCAGATACCAAAATTCCTTTGAAAAATCCATTTGTGGTCGAAGATAAGCATGTTGAACCAATGGGACGTCCAAACGGTCGAATCTCGTTTGAGGGAAACCTTTTTCATCGACCAAGTGAACCCTTGGAAGATAATAGCCGAGGCCAATTTCAATTGGGACGAGTGGATTTCAAATTTCCTTTGAAAACTCCACTCGAAGACCTCCCCACCGCTGAAATGAAGCATGTTGAGCCAAAGGAGCGTCCAAACGACCAACCCACTACTGGGGAAGGTAAGTTCTCTCAACTAAATATATATTTTAGGACTAATGGTCGTGAAATTTTTCTGTTTGGTCACACAGATTTTGAGTTGGCTCATAACCCACAAATCGGACCCTATGAAGACCAATTCGCTCAAAAGGGTGGAACGGGGGCTGGGGCACTTTTGAAACTTTTGGAGCTTGATCATTTTGACTTAAGAGATGCTAGATATCACAGACCACTTCGAATCCCATCACATATCACTTCCAAAACATATAAGAAATGATTGCAAGGTGAGTATAATTTGTTTTTTAAGCGATAAAGATTCTAGTTTGGTTTGTTTTCGTGCAGATGGTCCTGATTAGACAAATCATTTTCAACTGGGGAAGGATGATGTGATCATAGAAAGGACCAATGGAGAGCAGCTTGAACCGGTTGGACAGTTTGTAGCCGATGATGAAACGCCCGACCAATCCGACCGATTCAAGACAAACCGATCGACCGTTCTGTTATGTTGTAAACTAAGAGACATGGGCTGGTCGAATGAATGTGTATTCAAAGCCATTCTGGTTTTAATACAAGCCCAAGATGATCACACAAATGAGTATGTGACCCATTTGCACTCTTTTTCCCTTGCCTTTGGTTTTGTCCCAATGGGTTTTCCAATGAAGGTTTTTAATAAGGCAAGTGGGCTCACATCACTTCAAACTCATTTTGTTGATCATCTTGACCAGACCTTTACAAAAGAAGAAAGAATGACTCATGGTTGAATTGCAAGCCCAAACAAGTCCAGCCCATCAACAATTTCAACCATGGCACTCCAAGGGGCAAACATGTGCTTTGAAGATGAATGGCCATTCAAACCTTTGGTCTTAGTCATTTATTATTCCTCATTTTCAAAATTGCCTTGTAGTTTACACATTTTTTTCCTTTAAAAACTCATGTAAGATCACTTGTGATCACAACCAACTTTTAATCAAAAACATTTTTATTTGAGAGTGATTCTCTTTTGTTCCTTGTGAACATTTTCGATTGTTTGGTGTGTAATATCCAAACTTTCACCATTTGGTTCGTCTTGGTGTGTCATATCCAAAGAACCATCTTACATAAATCAGAAGCCATTTTGTAACTTATGTGTGACGATTCGATCCACCTCCTTTGGTCATTTGGAATCTCATGATTTCATTTGGTGCAAAGCTTATCCTTACCAACTTCTAAGTGTCGATCTTTGGGAGATCGTATCATCCAGGAGCAACCAAGTTACTTGAGCCGAGAGGGAAATGAAGCTGCACCAACTTTAGTTGTGATCCAAGCTCAAGATGGCTAGTAGGCTTGTGATCTAACTTTGTGCTCTTTTTCCATGCCCTTGTTTTTTTGTCCCAATTAGGTTTTGCAAGGATGGGTTTTTAATGAGGCAAAGTTAGATCACTTCTGCCCTTAAGCCCACTCGCCAAAGAAGACCCAAGCCCAGCAAATTATTGTCGACCAAAGGAGGGATTTAGTCACATTTGAATTTTAAACTTAGACAATTTAATGCAAGTAGTTGGTTGTTGTATTTTATTTTGTTGTCGCTTCCTTTAAAACCCTAGCAGCCTCACTTTGGCGAGACTCATCTCTCATTATATCAAAAACGTTTTCTTCTTCTTTGGTTTAGAGAGTGATTCTCTTTTCCTTTGCTTGCTGGTGTGTTATATCCACAAGTTGTGTCGATTCTCCTTTGGTGTGTCATATCCAAAGCAGATCGATTGGTGTATCAAAGGCTCTCCACCTCCTTTGTGTGACCCATCGCATCTACATCCCTTGAAACACTTGTGCTTGCAAGGTCAATCGGCTCATGCCCAGTTCATAGAGTGTCAAATCTTTTGGAGGTCTTATTATTCCCACTCTAGATAATCCTCTAGATGATTACTTCCTGCAAATTTATAAATCTAAGGCACAAAACGATCATGATATTTTGATGAGTGTTATGGCATCCATGATTTATCTATTCTGGTTCTCCTTAAATAGTCTGGTGGTTTAGGCTCAACATATTGAACTCTTGATGCATCTCCAAATTCGTTTTCTTTTCTATGCTACTCAATTAGTGTGGTACGACCTCCTATGGTTTGGATTTACGTTTGGATGGCAGCAAGCATCTGAATCACATTTGCATCTCCCTGATTTCCCATGCTTCACGTAAATCTCATGTCTCACAACTCAACAAATAGATCAAATGCAAAGGAAGTTGAAAAAACTAAATCAAAAAAGGTGAAACTCAATGAAACAAATCTACAACTAGAAGTTGAAAAGAAAAAAATGAAACAAGGATGGAAAAATCGATGAGATGGTAACAACACACACTGGATCTAACTTGATAATGATGCAAACAACACAGATCTATAGCAGATCTAACAAAACTCATGCAACAAAGAACTACCAAGCTGAGTGAAGCGAAGTGAGTAAGAGAAGTTTGAGAGAGTTTGAGAGTCTTTGTAAAATATTTGAGTGTTCTTTATATATAAATAAAAAGAATATTCGCGCACAAGAAGCAATGATAATTCTCGTCACGTTCAAGATAATTACGGAGCAAGACCAAAAGAGAGATGGACTCCACCTCATCCAAAGTCTGAGTCCGTGTCGCCTTCTTCGCTGTCAGAAACGATTTCTGTAATATAGATTTTATGGCCCGGAATATATCATTTGATTTTGTACTTTTTCCCTTTAACCCTGTAGATCGGATGGTCAGGGTTGTCTTGTGGCCACGCGTACTGCTCATGGAAGCTTGTCAGTATTTGTCGTATTTCTTCAAAAAAGTCTGATGGATATACTTCCCCGTTGTGCCAGTTAGTCGTGTGTGGACAGAAAAGCATGGAGTCAATTTTGGATTCTTCTATGTGATTCAGACCCTTCCCCATCCATTCGAAAAACATTTTATTTTCCCTGTCACTAATCCGCGTCTCAAAAACGTCAACCAATGACATCTCTTCCATTTACCATTAAATTTTTAAAGATGGATCTCATAAAATGATAAAACCCTTCCCCATCGAATGTTATCGATATCACTAATCCGTTTTTCTGTACCTCAACCAATGATATCTCTTTACTCATTGAGTCTATTTAGTCTCTGCGAGATATCTGTCAATCTCTGCAGTTAATTTTATCTTCGATCTAAGTATATAACTATTGAGTCCCGTGATTTTCTCTGCGCCACATCAGTTTAATAACCAAATGAAGCGAAAAAAGAAAATTAAATTACTTAATTGATAAATGCAATCACAGCATTTTAATTAATAATCATTTTATCATATCTAAAACATTGACTAATGTTTGTAACTTTTAATTAATATATTACAATTTTTTAAATAGTGCAATTTGGCAGAGCTTGCGTATGCGGTTTTCATAGTCTTTACCGACAATATGTCAAGTAAACCCTTAGTATTGTTTAAGGTGTTTGCAGACGGACCGCAGCCCTAAGGCCATCTCCAAGGGAGCACCATCCCACTAAATTTGGTGTTGGAAATGCTCCAATGGGACGATAAATTTGACGGCAAACTTTAATTGCCTTATTTAAAAATGTTCTGATATATTCAATTAAAATGTCCGGTATTGTTGACGTTTAGCCATAAATGACATTACACGTTTCTTTGTAACTCCGCTCGGAGATTGTGTTCCCTTTCTCCTCTGACGACTTTACACGTGTAGTTTTAGAGTAATAGTTAAGGTTATTTGTGGCATATTTATGAAATCTATAACTTTCCTACTAAATCTGTATGGAATTACGTTTAAGAGAAGTGGCAACATGAAAACAACATCAAATACGAAAAACCACATGTCAAATCGAATTTTCCAATAGCTTCTGAAGGTTCTAAACGCAGAAACACTATTAGTCTAAGGAATTTAGGTTTTTGAGCGGTTTATCCACTAATGACTGAAGCAGTAATTTAGCAGACTTTATCCACAGTTGAGCGTATGAGGTTTTGTAGCAGATGAAACAAAAAGCCCAATTTTTATGCCTTCATCACATCCGTGTTGAAAACAAAATATCCATAAAAAAAGTTTCGAATCTGCAACAGAATTATTAGGATAATCACCTTACTCACGAGTCACGAATGATCCCGCTTCTTCCCTCCTAATCTTTACAGAAAAAGTGTTACATATATTTTGAACTCCAAATCCCGTCGACCGCAGCCCGAACAGTATCAATCGTTGCTTCCAATCGTTCTATCCTCGCAAGCTCAGCCCGAAGGGCATCAATCCTTGCTTATAATCGCGGACAGTGGGTGATGAGGACATCCCAACCAAACCGGATCAAACCCAACCCGAAGCGGGACAAGCACCCATCATTCCTCAAGGGACGATCACAAGGAATCGAGCTAGAGCACTCCAACACAAGTTCAACGTGTTTGCTGAAGGAGTCGCAAGCCAAGACAGGAAGAATCACCGACCTGAACAAGACAAGCTACTTCTCGACTATAAGGACGCCCGTATGGAGGTTGAACTCGAAGCAGATCATGCCCAGCACATGAACGAGACTTCCCGCGGCCCAAACGACGATCCAACCAAGGAAGCCGAAGACGATCCAGAATCCACCAAGCAAGAGTGCTTTCACCGACCAAAGGCCCATGAAGAACAACTTGGTCGAGCCAGAACACGCTAGATCAAGCCCAACTAGAAGTGATCTCCCAAAACTCACTTCACGGCGCAATCGTTACAAAGGAGGAAGCATGGGCTCTTTTCTCGACTAAGGCCCAAATCCATTTGATCATTTCATGTGATCAAATCCAAAACGGCGCAGCAGAAGGAGAAGGCGCCCAAATTCAAATTCAAACGTGGGAGACAAGCTTCCCTAAAATCCGCGCATGAGAATTTACTTAAGCTTTGTGTAATTTGTTTTTTGTTTACTTTGTTTTGTATGTTTTGTATCTTGTGTTTTTTGTTTCGTTTTCTTTTTTGCAGGTTTTATGTATTTGTGTTTTTTTTTCGTTTTGGAACCTGGATATATAATTCCTTGAGTTGTAGTTCATTTTGGTTATCTTTGAATTAATAAAAACGAGATTTTCTTAACACTTTGACACAAAAAAAAAATTCTTGTTTGTTGCATCCTTAAACCCAGAAAACCACAAAAAATCTTTTGTTGAATATTTCGTGTTTATTTAAGTTATCTCATATCGTTCAAAGTTCTTATTTGCGATTTGTGTTTATCAAATTTATTTCCAAAGAATTTGATACTTGTTTGTTTTTCGATGGCAGATCCAGACAGTCCCCCAGCCAATCCCATTGAGCGCGAGACAGTGACAAACATCCTGCTCAGCCTTCATGCTCAGTTTGCGACGTTTGCCGAAAGGCTTACTCGATTGGAGCAACGGCCCGTGCAACCGCCTCCCCGGGGAAATCAAGTCAATCTTGATCCCTCATCTTCTGGTGGCAACAACCATGAGCAGTAGACTCATGACCCTACCAGGGCAACCGATCCAATTCTCACCGAACAAGAATGTGTGGCGGAATACACTCGCCAACGGAAACGTGAATCGGATCCTAATCGAAGGCGAGATCATGAGCTGGAACATGTTCGATGTCATTACCGAGACCAAGGGCGTAGGAGATAGTACGAGGATGATGACGATGAGGATAAGTTCCCACGACGTTGATATGGTTAAATTAATACCCTATAAGTACTAAAGCAGTTGTTGTAGTATATGTAGGGGTCGAACACAAAAACTCTAGATATCACGCAATAGATTATATAGATTCAAATTAAGCTAAACCAAAATATGTAATCGAAAGCAATACGTAAATTAAAAGTGTTGTAAGTCAATTGGAAAGAAAATAGGCTCAGGGTATTTCTCAGGAATTCAATGAATGTAAATAAACTAACTAACATGATTTAGATTTAGCGCGGTTCTTGAACTCAAATCACTAAAGTATAACTAACCAACTCTCGTTGCGAAAACTATCTAAGTCTAAATCCTAGAATTCAAAATCTCTTTGCGAATCCTAAAGTCTAAACCAGCTTTTAGTTCAAGTTTGATTTGTTCACAAAACAACTAAACCAAATCTCTTTGCGAATAGTTATTTTGCTCACCCTAGGTTCTGTCAGGTAATTAATCGCACTCTCGTGCCTAATCAATTATCCTAAGATCTACGTTCCAGATTCGTCAACCTAGAATTAGCTATGAGAATAACCTATGGTGAAGAACTAATTCAGATGGTGAATCCTAATTAACTAATTAACCTAACATTCAGAGAAAACCCTTATGAGAACACTGAACCTAACAAGAGATCTACTCAGACATGGAGAATGAAAACAACATGATTGAATAGATCATCAAAGAAATCAATAAGAAACAAGAGTTCAGAATTGTCTCTCAAGAGTAAAATAAAGCTTAATTAGAACGTCATAGCCAAAGTGGCTTAAAAACCTAACTTAAACTCCTAAAACACGTTTTGGGCTAAATTGTAAATAATAAAGTCTTCTGGGCAATTTTGCAATTCTTCAACTCTTCATAAAAGTCGCGATTCATGTCTTGCTGCAGTGAGTATCGACCGATACTAGAGTAGTGTCGATCGATAATGAGGCTTCATATCGGGTACTCAGCTACACGAACTTCTGCTTTGCTCCAAAATGCTCCAAAAAGCTCCAAAAAGCTCCAATATCTCCAATTATGCTCCAAACGTGCTAAAACCTGTAAAAGACTCTAAAACACTACAAAATAGTAGAAAGACTCTATAAAACGGACTTATATCATGGCTTAAAAGGGGTAAAAACCATGATATATCAAC
>PKMM01004481.1:1182156-1198728 GCA_002933915.1 Eutrema heterophyllum | reverse complement strand
AAGACATCCATAAAAATTAGGTTTTTCTGGTATTTATAGTGAATAGTGCGAACCGGGTCAACCCGGAACAAACCGGGTATTGACCCGGTTAAATCTGGGTTTTGGTCACATAAAGGCTCTGTACCGACCAGTCCTGGGTCGGTACAGTGGGTCGGCACTAAAACTTTGCCGCACAAGACGGATGGGTGCTGGGTCGTCCGGGAAGAGTTTTAGCCGGCATAAATGATGAGCTGGTCGATGCAGGGTGAGTTTTAGCCGGCAGTAATGACGATCGGATTGCTGGAGCTTAGTGCCGTGTGATTAGTACCGACCCAGGATGGGTCGGCACTAATCGTCCTTGTGCAGGTCGGTCGAGCTGGATGCGGAGTTAGCCGGCATAAATGACGTCTGGTCGAACGTGGGACGTGCTGGATCGTGCGCGGTATGGTTTTTAACCGGGAGAGATTAGTGCCGCCTGATTAGTACCGACCCAGGATGGGTCGGTACTAATTTTCCTGTGCTTTAATGCCGCTTGACTCTGGTGCAGGTTTAGCCGGCCAAAATGAAGTTGGGTCGCACGCGGGAAGGTTTTTAGCCGGCAGAGATCGATTGTGCGTGTGCTGGATTTAGTGCCGGTTGGTTAGTACCGACCCAGGATGGGTCGGCACTAATCTTTCTGTGCCTTGTGCCGCTTGGTTCTGGACCGGTATGGGAGAGTTCTTGGATCGGTGTTAGCTTCTGTCTTCGTACCGGTCCATCACACCGATCCAGGATCGGTCGGTGTAAATCACTTGGAGACGTGCCGTTCGAAATCTCGGAGTTCTGGGAGGGTACACCGATCGATTCTGGGTCGGTGTAAAAAGTGTTGTGGATCGGTATGAGCTTCTGTCTTCATACCGACCCATCATACCGATCCAGGATGGGTCGGCGTACTCCTCTCCTTCTTGCTGTTTTGCCTTGGCCATCTCTTCTTGTACCCAACTCCGATCCAGCTTGGCTTGGTGACTTCCAATCCTTCCAAAGTGCTTCCAAGTACCTAGAAAAGACTCCAAAACATGCGAGATACGCTAGGACCTAATGCACAACATCCTAGTTCCTAAGGAAGACCAAAATGCGAGATAGAACCATGATAAGTATGCAAATCACATCAAACTCCTAACTAATATTCATGCTAGAATAAGTAAAATATGAGAATATCACTCATGAGGAAAACCATGAAAAGAGTGCTGACCCACAAGAGTGAAGTATGTAGGTTTCAGCTCAAAGTCATTCCTCTGAAAAGCAGGAGGGCGAATCGCTGATCGATTGGCATAGACCTGATCATGCATGTTGTACTCACCAATCGTCCTACCACGGTCAACCACAACATTCCCAACATTCACAACAGCTGGAGGGACAACGATGTTTCCATCTCCATCAAGTCGTTGCCCCCTCTCATTGCACAAATGACCCTCTTGGTCTCTCAAAGTTCCAGCATCATCACGAACCAAAATCACTTGATTGTTCATCTCTGCTGGCGTCTTTGCTTTCCTGTTTGTGCGTTCCAAAAGTGCTAGTTCCTCATTTGACAGATTAACTAGCTGAGTGTTCTTGTTTCTCCTAGTTTCGCGATTAGGCATGCAACCTGAAACACGAAAGTCAAGAACGTAAGTAACAGAAATTCACGACGGGTATCGACCGATACGACTAGGGTGTCGATCGATACTCGACGATTTAGTCGAAATTCTTAGCTAAAATCTAATGCCGAAATTGAGTCCCCGGCAACGGGGCCAAATTTGATATGCTCAAATTAATACCCTATAAGTACTAAAGCAGTTGTTGTAGTATATGTAGGGGTCGAACACAAGAACTCCAGATATCACGCAATAGATTATATAGATTCAAATTAAGTTAAACCAAAAGATGTAATCGAAAGCAATACGTAAATTAAAAGTGTTGTAAGTCAATTGGAAAGAAGATAGGCTCAGGGTATTTCACAGGAATTCAATGAATGTAGATAAACTAACTAACATGATTCAGATTTAGCGCGGTTTTTAAACTCAAATCACTAAAGTATAGCTAACCAACTCTCGTTGCGAAAACTATCTAAGTCTAAATCCTAGAATTCAAAATCTATTTGCGAATCCTAAAGTCTAAACCAGCTTTTAGTTCAAGTTTGATTTGTTCAGAAAACAACTAAACCAAATCTCTTTGCGAATAGTTATTTCGCTCACCCTAGGTTCTGTCAGGTAATTAATCGCACTCTCGTGCCTAATCAATTATCTTAAAATCTAAGTTCCAGATTCGTCAACCTAGAATTAGCTATAAGAATAACCTATGGTGAAGAACTAATTCAGATGGTGAATCCTAATTAACTAATTAACCTAACATTCAGAGAAAATCCTTATGAGAATCCTGAACCTAACAAGGGATCTACTCAGACATGGAGAATGAAAACAACATGATTGAATAGATCATCAAATAAATCAATAAGAAACAGGAGTTCAGAGTTGTCTCTCCAAAAACCAGAGTAAAATAAAGCTTAATTAGAACGTTATAGCCAAAGTGGCTTAAAAACCTAACTTAAACTCCTAAAACACGTTTTGGGCTAAATTGTAAATAATAAAGTCTTCTGGGCAGTTTTGCAATTCTTCAACTCTTCATAAAAGTCGCGATTCGTGTCTTGCTGCAGTGAGTATCGACCGATACTAGAGTAGTGTCGATCGATAATGAGGCTTCATATCGGGTACTCAGCTACACGAACTTCTGCTTTGCTCCAAAATGCTCCAAAAAGCTCCAAAAAGCTCCAATATCTCCAATTATGCTCCAAACGTGCTAAAACCTGTAAAAGACTCTAAAACACTACAAAATAGTAGAAAGACTCTATAAAACGGACTTATATCATGGCTTAAAAGGGGTAAAAACCATGATATATCAGACTTGCCTCACGACCGCCCCCAACAAACGATATCAAGCTGACCGCACCTAGCTTTGCTGGCAAGGTCGACCCGAAAGCTTACCTCGATTGGGAGAAGCGCATGGATCATATCTTTGATCACTATGACCATAAGAGGGTGTCCCTCGCGGTAGCTCAACTCACCGACAACGCTTTAATCTGGTGGGATAGAGTCGCCTCCAACCGGAAAAGAAATAGGTAACGGCCTATTGATTCGTGGGTCGACATGAAGGATGTCATGCTAGATAGGTATATTCCAACCTATTTCCATAGAGATTTACAACAACGTTTCCGTACTCTTAAGCAGGGAAACAAGACCGTAGAGGAATATTTTGAGGAGTTCGAGCGCTTAAGGAACCGTCTTGAGCTATGTGATGATGAAGAAGCGCTTATGGCCCAATTCATCGACGACTTACAAGATCGGATCAGCCGCAAAGTGGGACGGCAGACATACATGGACTTCAAGGATCTATTGCATTTGGCGATCCAAGCCGAACAGCACATCAAGCAAAAGACTCCCCCGCATCGGCCTAAAACGTAAACTCCTTGGAATGCCAGTCAACCCAAACCGGTGGACAAGGGGAAAGCGATTGAAATCGACTCTCGATTTAAAGGCAAATCCCATGAACCATCCAAGGACTATAAAGCCGACACATATAGGCCTACTAACCCTGGTCAATCATGTTCAAGAGATATCACATGTTTTAAGTGTAGGGGACGAGGACATATGGCTCGGGAATGCCTAAATCAACGTGTGATGTTCGTGACCGAATCCGGAGACTACGAATCTCAAGACGAGGAAGAGGCTGACCCGCAAGGCGAATTTGGAGATATCGAGTATCCCGACGTCGAAGAAGCCTTAGTGACTCGCCGAGTCCTAAGCGCAATGGTTGACCTATCCGAGACCATACAACGGGAAAATATTTTCCATAGCCATTGCACCATCAAAGGCAAGGTATGCAATTTAAAAATTGATGGTGGGTCTTGTACCAATGTGGCGAGTGCTCACATGGTAGATAAGCTAGGCCTTGAGAGAACTAAACACCCACGGCCCTATAGGCTAAGGTGGCTCGATGACAAGGTCGAGCTTAATGTTAGCGATCAAGTAGCTATTCCTTTTAGTGTTGGTCGTTACCAAGACAAAGTTATTTGTGACGTTGTCCCCATGCAAGGTGGTCATTTATTGTTAGGTAGACCATGGCAATTTGATTGGGAGACTAAGCATGATGGTTGCACAAACTTCTATACGCTCGTGCATGATAAGCGTAAATTTAGTTTAGCACCACTCTCACCATCGCAAGTGCATGATTTACAATTGCAAATGGTTAAGGAAAAATATTCGAGTCTTAAATCTAATTTCCTTGTGCAACCGTGTTATGTTAGAAAAGCAATTGCATCTTCTAGCCGCCCAATGTTACTAATGATCTTTAAGGAAGTGTTAAGTACAGATTTTGGCAGATTGGAGCTTCCCCCGGAGATTGCCGAGCTCCTAAGCATTTCCAAGATGTTTTCCCGAACGAGAGACCCGCTGGACTTCCACCCATCCAAGGGATAGAACATCAAATCGACCTTGTTCCCGAAGTTTCTCTACCAAACCGTCCCGCTTATCGAATGAATCCTGAGGAAACTAAGGAACTTGAGAAGCAAGTAAGCGACTTGCTGGCCAAGGGATACGTGAGAGAAAGTCTCAGCCCATGTGCCATACCAGTCCTGCTAGTCCCCAAGAAAGGCGGATCGTGGAGAATGTGTGTCGATTGCCGGGCAATCAACAACATCACCGTAAAATACCGCCATCCGATTCCACGGCTTGATGACATGTTGGACGAGTTAAGTGGAGCCACCATATTCTCCAAGATCGATCTTAGGAGTGGCTATCACCAAGTGCGAATGAAGGAAGGTGACGAATGGAAACCGCCTTCAAAACGAAGCAAGGGTTTTTCTAGTGGACCGTCATGCCGTTCGGTGTCACCAATGCCCCTAGCACCTTCATGCGCCTAATGAACCATGTTCTTAGAGCGTATATCAGTAAGTTTGTCGTTGTATATTTTGATGACATTTTAATATACAGCAGATACCACTTATAACGCCCCGACCGCCACTACATGTGGGCCCCACTTCCTCTCTCGGCCCGTGGGCCCCACCCTTGTCCGACGGCCGGTGCGCTAGTCCGGGAGGCTTGTAAGACTTGTTTACTGACCCTGCAATCACCACGTGATCTTTCCCCGTGTTTTGTCCTCACTCACACGATACCGCGAATCACTTCCTGGTAGGTCACCCATTCTAAAATTGCTCCAGCTCAAGCACGCTTAACTCTGGAGTTCTCTCTGGATAAGTGCCCGAAAAGATAAGTGCACTTTGGCTTATAAGCCTCTCCGCATATACCAGAAAGTCTGATCATGTGACACACCTTGAGCATGTGCTAAAGACACTTTGTAAAGAAGGACTTTATGCAAATCTCAAGAAGTGCACATTTTGCACTGATCGAGTAGTTTTCCTAGGTTTTGTTGTGAGTACGCAACGCCTACAGGTTGATGAGGAGAAGATCCGAGCCATCAAGGAGTGGCCTGCCCCAACCAACGTTAGCCAAGTGCAGAGTTTCCACGGATTGGCAAGTTTTTACCGGCATTTTGTCAAAGACTTCAGCAGCATAGCCACCCCTCTCACGGCTGTAGTGAAGAAAAGTGTTGGTTTTACTTGGGGAAAAGCGCAACAAGACGCCTTTCAAGCTCTCAAAGACAGCCTAACCCACGCATCGGTTCTTATCTTGCCGGATTTCAACCGAACGTTCGAAGTGGAGTGCGACACATCCAACATTGGAATTGGAGCTGTGACGAGACCCATGGAGGCAAAACGGTGGCGTATTTCAGTGAAAAACTTGGAGGAGTCTCACTCAATTACCCGACCTACGACAAGGAGATGTACGCACTTGTCCGAGCATTAGAAACATGGCAACATTACTTGTTGTCTAAGGAATTCGTGATCCACACGGATCATGAAACACTTAATCACTTGAAGGGCCAAACGAAGCTTAAGAGGAGACATGCTCGTTCGATGGAGTTTATAGAAGCCTTCCCGTACGTGATCAAATACAAGAAAGGCAAGGACAACATTGTCGCCGATGCCTTATCCCAAATATACGCATTGATCTCAACCATGGAGGCTAAGGTACTGGGTTTTGAAACGATCAAGAGTTCATATGAAGATGATCCGGAGCGAGGAGAGATATATCGAGGAGCTGGAAAAGGAGAATTCGGAAAATTCTACCTTCACGACGGATTTCTATTCCGGGAAAAGAGACTGTGCATTCCGCAAGGCTCTATGAGGGACTTGATAAACCGGGAGGCTCATGGAGGAGGTCTTATGGGTCATTTTGGCGCTGATAAGACCTTGGTTGTTGTGACCGAGCATTTCTTTTGGCCGCATTTGAAGAAATCCGTGGAGAGCCATTGTACCCGATGTGTGGTGTGCAGGAAAGCGAAATCCCGAGTGCATCCCCATGGTCTCTACCTGCCCCTGCCAATTCCAACAACACCTTGGGTATATGTGTCGATGGACTTTGTCCTCGGCTTGCCAAAGATCCAACACAAAGACTATATCTTTGTTGTTGTGGACCGATTCTCGAAGATGGCACATTTTATACCTTGTGCTAAGGTGAATGATGCCTCTCAAACCGCCGAACTATTTTTCAAGGAAGTAGTTCGCCTGCATGGAGTCCCTAGAACGGTTGTATCTAACCGGGACAACAAGTTTCTAAGTCACTTTTGGAGAACGTTTTGGAAGAAGCTTGGAACAAAGCTCTTATTCTCGACCACTTGCCATCCGCAAACCGACGGTCAAACCGAAGTAGTCCACCGGACCTTATCCACATTGCTGAGAGCAACCATCGGAAGGAATCTCAAGAACTGGCTGGAGTGCCTACCGTTCATTGAATTCACCTACAACCGATTGGTTCATTCCGCCACAAAGATGTCACCGTTGTCTACGGGTTCAATCCCTTAACACCGTTAGACTTATCACCACTGCCTCAGGCCGAAGCCTTCAGCCTAAATGGAGCTAAGAAGGCTGATTTCGTGAGGAAGATTCACCAAAAATCTAAGGAGAATTTGGAGAAGCGAACCGAACAGTACGTCCGAGCCGCCAACAAAGGACGCAAGGAAGTTATTTTTGAACCAGGCGATTGGGTGTGGTTAAACATGAGGAGCGAAATGTTCCCGGACGAGAGGAGTTCAAAGCTCAAGCCAAGAGGAGATAGACCGTTAAAGTCTTGGAACGAATCAACAACAACGCCTACCGACTAGACCTTCCCTGTGAGTTTAAAGTTTCTCCAACTTTCAACATGTTTGTTGAAGGAGTCGCAAGCCAAGACAAGAAGAATAACCGACCTGAACAAGACAAGCTGCTTCTCGACTATAAGGACGCCCGTATGGAGGTTGAACTCGAAGCAGATCATGCCTAGCACATGAACGAGACTTTCCGCGGCCTAAACGACGATCCAACCATGGAAGCCCAAGACGATCCAGAATCCACCAAGCAAGAGTGCTTTCACCGACCAAAGGCCCATGAAGAACAACTTGGTCGAGCCAGAACACGCCCAGATCAAGCCCAACTAGAAGTGATCTCCCAAAACTCACTTCACGGCCCAATCGTTACAAAGGAGGAAGCATGGGCTCTTTTCTCGACTAAGGCCCAAATCCATTTGATCATTTCATGTGATCAAATCCAAACCGGCGCAGCAGAAGGAGAAGGCGCCCAAATTCAAATTCAAACGCGGGAGACAAGCTTCCCTAAAATCCGCGCATGAGAATTTACTTGAGCTTTGTGTAATTTGTTTTTTGTTTACTTTGTTTTGTGTGTTTTGTATCTTGTGTTTTGTGTTTCTTTTTCTTTTTTGCAGGTTTTATGTATTTATATTTTTATTTTTGTTTTGGAAACTGGCTATATAATGCCTTGAGTTGTAGTTCATTTTGGTTACCTTTGAATTAATAAAAACGAGATTTGCTTAACACTTTGACACAAAGCTTTAATTTGTGCTTGCTGTCGTTCTAGAACCCTTGTCGAGACCAGTACCTCCAAGAGTTATGTCTGTGATTTATCTCTAGGTTTCCGCCCCTTGAGTGATTCACTTTGCTTCCCCCCCTTGTTCGTGAACGTTTTACATTCGGATTCCCAACCAGCTGAGTTTCACGCTTGTTGCTTCCAACCCTTGTGTTTGCGAAACTATCACTCGAGCCAATCTTGTATCAATGGGGGCACCCAGCGTGGAAACTCTCTACAGGATCCCTCTGACCTAGGGGGACGGTGGATCTAAAGTCTGCCTCTCGATATTGTCTTGACGGACTTCCTTCAAGTTGACCGGTGGGGCTGCCTCGCCCCGGAGAAACCTGTCAGAGGTCGTTCACAACCAAGACTCATCAACTGATTCATGTAGTGCATGTGTACAAAAAATATTCCCTTAAACCTAAGCTAGAATGTACATGAGATACAACTCTTACCGGTGGCACCTCCGCATCGCCTCTTACGATAGACGCTTGTCCCTGATTTAGAGCAGGTAGGGGAGGTGCGATGCCAGTCGGGTTTTCATATCCCCAAGCGACGGCTAATGGTTTCATTGTCACTGACCAACGTATATATTAACTCATTAGCAAGGATGGAACCCAATGAATGATGGGTCGTAGTTTACCTGAAGGAAGGTAAGGTCGGTACATAGTAATTTACCTGAAGGAAGGAAACGTCGGTATGGAGTGGTGCAGAGTGAACTCTTCCACAACGCCTCAGGAGCGAGTATAAATCTTGGGTCACGGTAGAGAAGAGGGATTTGGAAAAGTGCATTTGGAAAGATTGGATAAGGGAATTGGAAATGGGGTTCGTAACCTGGCATCAGAGGACAGGGATTTGTCAGATAGATATAAAAGATTTTTTTCAATCGGATGTGATCAAAACGGAAGATTTTTTTCATGATAGATTATATTGTCTTTACCTGGAGGCATCCAAGATAATTGTAGATGGACACAGAGGACTCTATCGGGCATCTAAATCCTCTGCGGATAACAAGTTCATACTGCCGGGATTGTGGAGAAAAAGGACGCACCTCGAACGCTCCAGCCACCATTTGTCCAGTAATTTCAACTCCGGACAAATCGGAAAGCACCTAGAAAGCATTTACCAAGCCCCATGACCTGAGTGAAAGTTGGCTCGGGGCAAGCCCTAATTCCTCGCACAACTCCATCATCACCCACGAGAGATTCTCGTGGTGTCCTGCTCTCCTACAAGATTTGTAGACGGTGGTGTATCCAAACGGGAGCGGATTTGCCGGATCCGCACCCGCTTCGGGGAAAATAAGCCTGGGTGGGTACCTCCGTTCCATGACTGAGGGCCATGTGATTGAGTCTGAGGAAGCCATTATCGCTGCGAAGTTTGCTTAATGTGCTTTTTTGTAGTCTCCAATTACTTTACAACAAACCTAATTAAGGAACAAGGGGAAACCGTTCCGCTTCTCTCTGTAGTTGCTTATCTCCCGCCACGTGTAAAGTCATCAGCGGAGACAAATGATCCACAATCGTATTCCCATCCTTCCACGTGTAAAACTTAAACGAATCTGATCCATCCATTCGAAAAACCCTTCCCCATCAAACATTATTATTTTACTTGCCACGTCACTCATCCCCTTCTCAATAAACGTCAACCAATAACATATCTTTTCTCTGATCAGGTACAATGAACATTCTCCATCTCTGCCTTTATACTTCTGTCCTTCGACCGGAAGTCTGCAGATGTAGCAAAAAGGATTTTAATAGATCTGATCCATCCATTCCTGAAGGCCTTCCCCATAGTTAAGTTGAGGAATATAATACTTGAAAATGTATTAAGATGTCATTCCTCCAAAAGACTTAATATCTTAGCGTTTACACGCTTAATTACCTTTAAAAGATTAATTTTTATAAAAGACCTAAATTTAAGAGGAATAAATATTTATTAAATGTTTGCAAGTAATCTTGGAATTGCACATATCTCGAACTGAATCGCTATTTATCGTGACGAGAATCCTGATATGGATTTCTAATGGTTTAAGCGTATTTCTGATGGACAAAAACTTCCAAATAACAGAAGCACCGACTTCTTTATATATAGTCGTGATTTTTTGGAAAGTTGTGTTTGTAGTTGTAACTTCCCTTGTTTATAATATCATTTAAGAGTCTCTTTTGAATTAAATGCATTATTTCAAGTTTTTTTTATAGAACGTCAAAGGTCTTCGTAGTGAATTAAATACAAGAATATGATAATTAAATGCATACACCTTGTAGTAGTTGGTGAATGTGAATTAAATGCAAACAATGCATATAGATGATTAAATGCATACACTCAATCCTAACACTCTCACTTCTCTTCCTTGCTCATCTTCTTCTTCTCCTCTGGTTGAGTTTACATTTTATTTCTCTGCTTTTTCCCCTTAATTAAAAAGTAATTTATAATTCCTCTTCGTCATGGCTAATCTCTTACAACTATAATCGCCACCCTTCTGAAATTAAGGGACTTTTATTTTCTTGAACAGAAGTCGGTGCTTCTGTTATATGAAAGTTTTTGTCTTTTTTGATAGGTTTTCTTCTGAACCAAGTATTTGCATTTCAGATGAGTAACAAGAGATCGCTCAAGAGAGTATTGGTTCTTGATGATGATGAAGAAGAAAATAATTAAGTTTTACAGGATCAAGGTTCTCTTACCAAACAGCACAAGTGTCACACTCGAAATCACTAAGATGATCAGTAGCTAAACTAATCGTTTTGTCGAGGTTCTAAATCAATAAACAAATCGTTGGGCAATCGGGAATTCTCTAGGGTTCATGGTCGATTTCTACTAAGGATTTGTTAGGATTTCTAAAGCGACTTTTTGTCGTCTTGGGATTCTTGAACTTGGAACACGGATACTATGTGTAGTTTACTTTCGTACACCCTACATACCTACAACTTTCATACTCGGACGGTAGATTTCGTCTCCGCCCGCGCAAAAAGTTAATGATTATACTCAAATGTCGTTTACGCTCACAAATCCTCCACAAGAATACTTTTGAAATCTTGTGACGGTTTTGCTCGTCTACCCTAGGTCAAGGATTAGATTCAGTACTTTCGTAGCTCTAAAACACCTAATATCAGTTGCAAGGAGATCAATCAAGCAAACATGCATTAAACGAAAGGATAGAAAGAAGAACCCTAATTGGTATCCTAGACTAAAAACTTAATCAAAAATTGAACAATGAGAGCCCCTTTGAAACCCTATACCAAAAAAGAGAATTTCTCAGCCATAGCTGAGGTAAACATAATCAATAAATTCAATAGAAAACAATATGTAAAAAGGGATGAAGAAAGCTTCTCTATCGAAGAACACCGAATCGAGAATCCTTCCTCCAAACCGAAATAAAACAAGTGCAAAAGCCTTCAAGCATAATAAAATTGTGTCTCTCTGGTCTAAATGACATAAAACAAGTATTTGTAGGTGTAATCTTCATTTGGGGTTTGATGTAGAATGACGGTTTTGGCCTCAGGTAAGAAAAGACTTGATGTTGGGCAAAAATAGGTTGGTCGCAGGTGCCATCACTCAACCCGCGGCAAATGGACGTTTTACCGCGGCTGGCCAAGCTCGACTCGCGGCGAAACAAGCATTTTCCGCGGCTCCACTCCTTCGACCCGCGGTGAATGCTTCTCCAGGACAACTTCATTCGCCTTTCAGTGCTTCTGTTATATTTATGGATCCAACCGTTGGATCTTCTCCAATCCAATTTCATTTGAAAGCTGATTGTATCTACTTTGTTGTGTCCAAATTTTGGGATGATCAGGCGGTGAAAAGGTTTTCTTTGATTGCAAGACTTCTTGACAATCCGAGTTTATCCAAAAACATATTTTTACTCTGAAATTGACTCTTTTATTCCGAGTTACCTGAAATGTCTTTCAAAACTCTAAAACATGAAAATCAATTGAAAACCTTTGAAAACGGAGTTAAAACACCTGCAAAGGTATATGGAAGTGATCCATAAAAATGGTCAAAAACCGGTGTTATCAGTTGTCAACAAGCTTTTGTCCTTCTTCAACATCCTTCCCCATTAAATTTCCATTGCTTGTTGTGTCAAGGATCATTCTCATCTTTGGCAATACACCTCGGTATAGAGTACTCAATAGAGATTCATCGGAGAACCCATGGTGTGGATATGCCATTGTATAGTCCTTGAATCTCTCCCATGCTTCACAAAAGCTCTCATTTCCTCTTTGAGTGAAGCTAGAAATCTGGTTTCTTATCTTGGCCGTCCTTGATATTATCTAATACGTATAAAATCTTTTTGAATGTCTGCCAACTTTTTTTTGATGACTCAATTATTTTAGAATCATAACGCGGTTTGTTACAACTATTAGTTAGATTTTCTTTTTCTTTTGAAATTTCTTCTGTTTGATTTCTTATTGTCTTTATTCTATCAATCAAATTTTTGATTTTGTTTTCGCTGAGTGAAGAATTTGTCCACTCCATGGATTTTTTTTGAACAGATAGTTCATGAATCATCTGATTACTCATTATTGAATCTTTTTTAGTTTCATTTAATTCATATATTTCTCTCAGGCCAAATAATGGAGTTAGATTTCATTTTGAAATGTTTTTTATTTTTCCTTTTAGAAAAAGCAAGTTTTTGATAATCCAGTTTTTAATTTCTTTTGCGACTTTTAGGAAAATTGTTGCTCTTTCTTTGAAAATCCTTAAAACCAGAAAAGACTTTGTTTTGCATTTTTTATTCTTTTTTTTTAATTCTGTAAAAATAGGTTCAAAAAAAGAAGGCTTTTTTGGCAGAACCAAACGGTAGTTCAGTTTCCAATCCCCAAACTGTTAAAAAACAAAAATCATTTTTTTCTCCCTTCTCTTTTGTTTTTTTTAGTCGAGCCTTCTGAGATGATTGAAATTTAGATTTATGCCACGGTTTTAAGATAAAAAGGAAATAGGATTTTTATCTGAATACCATTCGTTAACCAGTTTCTTGGAAATTATGTTTCGGATAGTTGAACCCCATTATAAGTGCATTTAACATGCATTTCACGTTCCAATCCTTTAAATCCTCAGACCACTCGGGAATTTGAAATAATAACAGACGGATGATATTTTTAATTATTATCAATAAAGGTAATATAATATATTTTCTAAGAATAGATTGAGTTACTAAGAGAGAACCTCTTATTATTTGAGCAAATAGGAAGCTATCCCAAGTTTCTGCAATTTCTATCCGTCTTTTTTCTCTTCTACTTTTGATTGTTGTTCTTCTTTTTTATCAATTTTTTGTTTTTTGTTTTTCCGCATTAAATTTCTAAGAATTTTTTTTTAGCCCCCATATATCAAACGAAAAACAAAAAATTTTATCTATTCTATCAAAAAAGGGGGGAATGTACTTTTGCTTGAAAAAATTCCCAAATAACAGTTTTACGTCTTTGGGAACGCATGGATCCTTTAATTATCTCTCGGCGAAAATCATATTGTTGTGAATAACGGATCAAAGCCATTTCATCTTTTTGATCAGAATTTTGATTATCTTTGAGATTAGTATAAATCTCGTTATGCGGCTCTTTATCAGTAAAAACCACTACACGTTTTGCTTTTCTTGAACAAAGTCCAGGCTCCGTTGGTACATTTTCTTCATTTTTACCTTCCAATTCTTCCAACTCACTTGTTAATTTGTATGACCATCGAGGAACTTTTTTATTGATTTCATGGAAATCCATAAAAAAAATTATAAGAGTTTGATCATTGTTATCAGTTATAACGACATCAAATAAAAATTTGAAATTTTTTATTTCTTCTTCAGAATGAATTTTTTCTTCTTGGGGTTCTGAAAAAAAAAAAGAAGTTTTTTTCTCTGACAAAGATTTTCTATTAAATTTTTCTATTGTTTGCTCAAATTTTTGAGAATTAATCTTCAGAAGTATACCATGAATCTTGTTTATCCAAAATCCTCCTATATTATTTTTTCTATAGGTTTCGGTTATGATTTTGAATGGAGGTAATTTTTTTATTCTTCCGCGAGAGATCCCATGCAAAAATGGATCATAAATTTTAGGTAAATATTCTTTTTTAGTTTCGTTATGACAAAATCGAGTCGTTTTTTCCAGTATATTTTCAACAGACCATTCCTTATCTAAAGCTTCAATTCGATTTAAAAATGCGTTTTTTAAGTTTTCCTTTTTTTCTTCATTGATCAAACTCCAACAAGTAGAAACTTGATCAGAGGGTGTTTTTTCTCTTGTAAATGAAGGTACCTTTTTTTGGATCATTTCAAAAAAAGTTGAAAGGTTGGGGGGGTATGTAAAAGATATTCGTTCTTTTCCATCACTTCGGCATGTATAAAAAAAATATTGTGACATTTCATTTCTTACAGTATTTTCAATTTTATCATTTTTTATATATCTATTTGGTCGATTCCATCTTTTATAATCGAAAACCAGAGTTACAAAAGGTTTTTCAAACCATAAAAAATGATCCTCTTTTTTTTTTATTTTGAAAAATTCTAAATTTGAATTTTCTTTATTTCCATCTCGATTTTCAGAAACTGTTTTATAGTTATAGTATGTTCGAACGTGGAATTCATCATCCTTATTAATTTTGTCTTTTCCATTCACTCGGATTTCTTCCATTTCATCGATTTTGTCCAGATCCTCCCTTTCTTCCGAAAAAAGAGAAGGAAAAGGGGCTTCTTCGGTGGATACCTCTTGGTCCTGTTTAGTCCCACCCCTTTCTTCCGTTTCTGAGGTTCCTTTTAGTTTCTTAGTAAAAATGGGTGATGGTATTCTGCCTAAATAGTAGACACAGGTAATAAATAAGATAATACTAAAGATTCGAGCCATAGAATTTCTCAATTCTGACACAAGGAACTTATACTTATTAGATCTAATAAGTACATTAGACCTAATAGAATTATTTTGCTGTATCCAGACTAATACCAATCCAACCCATTTCATGAATAAAATGTGACCAATTAACCAACCAACAAAACTACTTGTTACAAATAACATCTTGTTGTTGCATCGAAACATATAAATGTTGACTAATCTGGCTAACATTGAACTTGGTAAAATGAAATGGTTGAATAATTGAAAAATGAGATTATTCAGGAATACACATTGAATGCGAAGATTACGCATTTCATTTCTGGTAGTAGATCCATAATCAAAAAAGTGTTTGTGATTATTCCAGAAGAAATGAAACAAAAGATACGGTAGAGCTAGGACAGTTATTGTATGAGGTCTACCCAATGCTAAATGCAGAGGCGCATAATAGATCGATATGAACATCATGAGCTGTCCCGCAATAAAACCAGTTGTTGCTGATACTTTCTTCTCGGTTCCTTCTTCTCCTTCGTCCATAACCCGAGCTCGGAGAAGAAAGAGATAAGAGGGCCCTATGGAGAATGTGGTCAGAAATCCATAATAGAGTCCGACCACAACGACCGAATTGATTATCTTCATGCATAAGGATACTAGATTACCTAGTATAAAAGATTGAAAAACCATCACAAACCTCCCTTTTTTCTTTTCTATTTCAATTTCTGGATTATTATATGATGATTTTGCAACTTTCCATATATAGAAATAGAAAGAGATAGACTAGCAACGACATCTCTTATGTCAATGACACCAAAGGGATATTAAATGAATGGAATTAGGATATGGATGGAATATAATGAAATAGAGCCGCTTTGAGGTTCCCGGACTTGTACTCTCTCTGAAGATGCACCAATCCATTCGGCAACTGATTGACTATTATTCAGGTACATATGAGGCTTATGGGGAAGGGCTGACGCTTAAGCATCGGCTTGTTGAACCACTCATGTCCTTCTTTCGTATTCGAGGTGGGCGCTTTACACATATGATATAGAGATCTAGTATGGTGAACAAGTAAGGTAGGGGCTTTTCGATTAAGCGAACCAGTCCAACTAGTAAAAAAAACAACAAATGTCCACCCCTTTTCACGGCTTTAGCAAAGCTTAGGTCCCCGGGTCCAAAACGTCGGCAGAGGCTTGTCGAGACCTCGATTCGCTGCACAGAGCCTGTTTGAGAGCCCCTCTGTTGCCATGGACTAAGCTTGCCCTTCCCCCTACCTATTATCCACGTGTGTAACACCAACTTAGCTCAGAAAGTGTACATGGCGAGGGCCTCGCTCCTCCCCTCCAAGTCTGTCTACTCTGGAAAACAACAAAAATCACTCCCATCAATCAGTCTATCCCATCAAATCAATAGCCCCTTGTTGGCTGTTGGCCTGACCAGATTTGTTGATGGAAGGTCCTTGCTGCTTTGTCATCCAGAGCCTAGGGTCCCCAAAGAGTGTTTATTAATAGGCCCCAATAGTTTTATTGGAAGAAAAAGGTCCTCCCAAAATACCATGCAAGACAGTTGAATAAGGTGAGTGAAACGAGTGAAACATTGAAAATGGAGAAAAAAAGCCCTTGGTTCGAAGGCAAGGACTCAAATCCGGTCACCCAAGAAATGGGGCTAAGAATGTCTTCTAGAAGCACATTGTACTATCTACTATTCTTTCTTTCTTTAGTTATAGAGTAGACGGTTTTGAACGGAGAATGCAGAATATAATCATCAGAATAATGGTATGATATTCCATCTAGCTGAGGTTGGCTTTCTCTCACT
>PKMM01004481.1:1084656-1177156 GCA_002933915.1 Eutrema heterophyllum | reverse complement strand
GAAACGGAGCCAAATTGATGAATAGATATTTAGTATCTAATACCAATTACCCAAATGCTATCGTTGTAGCACTTGAGGATCAATACAAGGAGGCACAAAGAACAACACATTAGGAATGCAAGAAATTACTTAAGCTAAGCAAACCAAAGAGATTTGTGTTTTAATCTAACAACCTAATTAAAATTGAAAGCAAACAAGGCAAGAAACTAAGCAAGATTAAGAAATAAGATAAAGGTAAGCTCTTGGATGAGGTTATGGACTTTGGGACTTCTATGATTAATATATGATGTCAATGCACACAATCAAGCAATTTTCCTTAGCTTAGAACACTTAAACAAGACTAATTAACTCTCATGGTCTTAATCACTTTGCTAATTAACTTAATCAATATCAAATTATCATTTGTGAAAATTTAATTACCAAGCATAAATCACAAGTTCTAATAGCCATAATACTTCTTAGACAACTACTCTCATAGACTAAGCAAGCAAAATCTCTTATTAAGTTGATATGCTCAAATATAATACCCTAAAGTACTAAAGCAGTAGTTGCAGTAAGTTAGGAGTCGAACCACAAAGACTCAAGATATCACTCAATAGATTGCAAGAATTAAATTAAGCTAAGTCAATAGATTAAACAGAAAACAGCTAAGATTATCAAGTGGTTGTAAATTCAATGGGAAAAACTAGGCTCAAGGTATCTCTCAGGAAATCAGATAAAGCAGACAAATCAATCTATCAGGATTCAGATTTAGCACGGTTCTTGAACTCAAAACACTAAATTATAATTAACCAACTTTCGTTGCGAGAATTATCTAAGTCTAAGTCCTAGAATTCCAAATTTCTTTGCTAATCCTAAGGATCTAAACCAGCTTTAGAGTTCAGGTTTGATATGTTCACAAAGCAACTAAACCAAATTTCTTTGCGGATAGTTATTTTGCTCACCCTAGGTTCTGTCAGGTTATTTAATTTCACTTTCGTGCCTAATCAATTAACCTAAGATCTAAGTTCTAGGTGATCAGGCTAGAATTAGCGCTAGGAGCAACCTATGGTGAAGTACTTAATTGATTATGAACCCTAATAAATCGATCTATCTAACATTCAGAGAAATCCTTTTATGAGAACCCTAAACCTAAAAGAGAACTACTCAGACATGGTAATTGAAACAATAAACATGACTGAAATAATACTCAGATAAATAATAAAAAGTAGAGTAACAAGAGGGTTCGAAATCTTCTCTCGGACGAACAGAGTCTCAGACTTGTCTCCCTCAGAAAACTCTCTCACAAAACTCCGAATAGAATAAAGCGTAATCAAGTCTAATTAGCCAAAGTGGCTTAAAAACCTAACTTAAACTCCTAAAACACGTTCTGGGCTTAATTGTAA
The DNA here is from genome assembly GCA_002933915.1 of Eutrema heterophyllum. Classification (NCBI taxonomy): domain Eukaryota; kingdom Viridiplantae; phylum Streptophyta; class Magnoliopsida; order Brassicales; family Brassicaceae; genus Eutrema; species Eutrema heterophyllum. Next base: position 1,175,771 of record PKMM01004481.1, on the reverse strand, counting down.
ATGATAAAGTCTTCTGGGCAATTTTGCAATTCTTCAACTCTTCATAAAAGTCGCGACTTGTGTCTTGCTGCAGTGAGTATCGACTGATACTAGTCAGTATCGATCGATACTGGGGCAATGACGCGCTTCCTTCCTTCATGGTGTCAGTATCGATCGACACCAGGTGGTGTTTCGATACAAGGGCTTCAAATCGGGTACTCAGCTACACGAATTTCTGTTTTTCTCCAAAATGCTCCAGAGTTCTCCAATATCTCCAAATATGCTCCAAACGNCTTAATTGTAAATGATAAAATCTTCTGGGCAATTTTGCAATTCTTCAACTCTTCATAAAAGTCGCGACTTGTGTCTTGCTGCAGTGAGTATCGACTGATACTAGTCAGTATCGATCGATACTGGGGCAATGACGCGCTTCCTTCCTTCATGGTGTCAGTATCGATCGACACCAGGTGGTGGTTCGATACAAGGGCTTCAAATCGGGTACTCAGCTACACGAATTTCTGTTTTGCTCCAAAATGCTCCAGAGTTCTCCAATATCTCCAAATATGCTCCAAACGTGCTAAAACCTGTAAAAGACTCTAAAACACTACAAAATAGTAGAAAGACTCTATAAAACGGACTTATATCATGGCTTAAAAGGGGTAAAAACCATGATATATCATAAGTTCATTGGGGAATTTCATCAAACACTTTGTGTGCATGAAATTCCCTATGATCTAGATCAAGTTTCTTAATCTAGCATTATTATCACTAAATAAGAAAGGGAAGAAGTAATCTAAGCTCTAGACATCAAGGATCAATCACGAAATCCCCTAATCTACCTCACCCATGAGCTCTAAAAATGAATACTCACTAATCATGAAGAACACACCAAATCTCATGAGAGAGGTGTTGTTAATCATGATTGGAGAATAGAAAGATGAAAGATTAAATGGAAATTAAGAGAAACAAACTTTAAATTGCATAAAAAGAAAGATATCTTTTACAAAATCTCAAGAACACTAAAAAGGAGAGGATTTTTTTGAAAAAGGGGAAGAAACTCTAAGAAGATTAGGTCAAGGCCTATTTATAAGGGAGACCCACGACCTGGGTGAGAGCTCTACACCGGACGGTGGTGGGCAAGTGTTGATGGCCGGTGTGAGACATTTGTCTTCAACACCGGGCGGTCTTCAAGGGGTGTAGTCGGCCGGTGTTTCTTCTGTCCGACCTTTGGCTAAGCACTGGATGGAGATGGGGAGTTGTGAGTGGTCCGGTGTGGAGATGAGGTACAGTACCGGTCAAGACTCAGCAGGTGTTGATGGTCGGTGTGGTGATGTTCTTGGAGCAAAGAGGCAACACCGGGTGGAATGTGGTCGGTATGCTTGGCCGGTATTTCTTCTGTCCAAGGTTTGGTTAAGCACCATGTGGAGTTGGGGCAGTGTGAGTTGGCCGGTGAGGGGATGAGCCACATCACCGGTCAGGTCCCAGCCGGTGTGGTGATGCTCTTGGAGTAGCACTCGTTTGGGCACCAGACAGACATGTCCTTGATAAATCTGATGTATCTTTCGAACCACTGCTCAAAACGACTTGAAACCACCTCCAGACAACAGCTCTCTCAATTGAATACAACTTTTAAGAAGACCTCAGAAGCTAAATATAAATGGAAACGCTTCGTCCGGCCAGATCTTTCAAACACTTTGGGTGGCTTCTGCATTTTCCTTTGCTCCAAATCGCCTTAAGTCCTAACTCCATCACTCCAATCATCTTCAAAGTGTCTCCAAGTACCTGTAAACACTCCAAAACATGCAGAACTCTCTAAGACCTAATTCATACTAGCTAAACTCAAAATAAGATCAAAACACTAAGAAAACTATGAAAAACACATGCATGAGACTCAAAATACTAAGTTATATGTAGGCTAAAAAGAGTAAAATATGAGAATTTCAGAAAGCGTGGAGCCAGGGTATTGGCTTGTTTTATCTTCGGCCTCCTCGCAGTTCACCTTTTCGATGAAACCGGTCGCAAATACTCCACCAATTGGTCTATTTCAATCCTCGCTTCATTAGGATCCCAGAACCAATCTTCGTCTTCTATCTTCACCTCTCTTGAGGCCGCCTCTTTTTTGGGCACTACAACGGAAGGAACCAATCCCCCGAAGGGAGCCACGCTGGAGGGTTGCTTTAATACGACCTCGTGAACCTCAGAGAAGAGAAGATTCGCCTCGAAGGAGCTATTGACCTCGGGCAATCGATCGATCTCATCCTCGGTTTCCGTGGTTGAAAGGGGATAGGACACCTGCCTCCCATCTGTCTCGGTTGATCTATCCGTCTCCAAGTCTGAAGCAAAGCCCCAATCAAACGAAAGACGGTTATTTGAACCGACCGAGCCGTCCGAAACATCGTAATCCAACATATCACCTTAGCAGCAATAAATTAAAGGAAAACGAGAAGAGAAAGGAGAGGAGAAAGCTACATGAATCTCTGAAATTTTGGAAAGAAATGAAGAAAAATGTAAAGAATACCAGGCCTTTATAAAGCTTTTCGGCGCGTGGATGCGCGTAACGTCGGAAACAAACAAAAAGTCCCCACGATTCTCGAGGTATTTAAAGCGGAGAGCGTGGGCACAAGTGGACGCGCCAACAATCGTGAAATCTCTAAAGCGGAATTAACACACCTTATTCCGAGGCGACGAGGTGTATCATACTTGCCTTCATCCCGGATGGAGAATGTAAACTGCGGCTCGGCATCAATAGTTAATCTCGATTTTGATAAGCTCCTACCTCGTCACGACCATTATTGGACTTGACGAGTTGGGGGGCAAACTGTTGGGGTCAGTTTTCACCCCCTCGAGATTAACAGCGTACAACCGAGGATTATGAGTAGAGGGAATAAAGAGTTCTGAGCCGAAGTGGTACGATCTCACAGAATCCACTCGAGACCTCGGCTCGGAGAACCTGCCTTGAGAAGAGTAAAACCGAGTCGGGGCCGAAGCGATGCTGACCGAACCAAGATCAAGCCGGAATATACCGATCTGACTTGCCTTGAACAAGAAGTAGAACCCAAACCTGTCGAATTGCCAACGGGCCGAGACATACAGTTCATGGGCTGAAACAAGGCCCACTCGACAACTCTCATGGGCCGAGCTAAAGGCCCAGATCGCCCAAAGCCCTAGTCGACGGCCGCGCGAAGTAAAAGGAAATATTCCTTCCAAGATTCTTGCCAATGTAGATCGGTATAAATAGTAATCATAATCCTTTGTAAACAGACATGGAAAACCCTAGCATAAGCTATAAGCACTCACCTCTTGTATTCAACCGCTTTCGAACAATTAATAAAAGAAAACCATCTTTGGATCTCTCTTTGCGTGTTCATCCTAGAAACTTATGTTCCCTCTAAAGTTCCTACACGAAAATCGATTGTGCGGGTTTTGACTCACACAGAGTAGGCAATAACTCCTTAAAAGAAGGCATTAATTATCTTATTCTAAACCACATAAAACATAGGGAAGCTTCTCTATCGTTGAAGAAAATCTTGGATTATGCTTACGTGGCCTCATTATTGTCTCAACGCCACCTCCGCTTCACTTCTTACGTCTTCGAACCCATCAATACTTCACCCTCCAAAGAACCTTGTCCTCAAAGTTCTTGATGAAAACACGTTCATGATTAAATGGTCGCTTTCTGTTTGTGCCAATTCTACCCGCTAGAGATAAAACCTCCTCAACAAAAAGTATGTAGTACATGGAATGAAATTCGCAACCTCCACCATAGGGAAGGCGATCGAGGTAGCTTATCATGTTCCCGAGGTTGCATAGAGCTAACTCCACATCTAAGATTGAAGGAGTTAGATCGACTACACTTTTCTGGTTTTCTGGTTCGAGAAAGGCGATGTTGGCACCTAGTCGGAACAGTTCGAGCTCGCCGGCGTCTCGGTGGTGAAGTCACATATAGTTTGAATGATGAAGTCAGAGATTCTATTGGAATCTCCACCGTGGCTATCTCTGTGATTCTTTTGGCCGGCCGGTTTGGCTTCTTCACCATCTTCATCTTCTTACTCCAAGTTGATGCTCGTTCCTCCTAATATTGCACCATCTTCTTCACCTCTTCGTGTAGCTCACTTCGAAGAGCAACGAACTCCTTCATGGCTGCATGAAGAACCGCCATTGATGACTCTCCGTTGTCGTAGACATCAAAGATTTGAGCTTCATAGAGATCGTTGTAGAGATATTCTTCAGCTTGGTGCGGTTGTTCGTCGTCAGCCGCAAAAGGACTCTCGTTGTAGATGAGGTGGCTCATCAACAACGGCTTTGATACCAAGTGTTAGCAATAAAACTAATTTTGGTCACTCTTCAAAGCAAGAGATTTGTAACAAAGCTCTGATACCAATTGATAGGTCCAGTTATTGGACAATAAGTGTTGATCAAAACAATAAGAACAAGAACACAATTACTTAACAAATTTCTCTCTGCTTCTTTTCTTCTTGATTCTCATTACTTATATAGACACGATCACAAAGTAGGTTTAATAAGACAAATTACAAGTGGAGGAAATAATTCTTCAAAACAAGGATGACTTTTGTACAAAGTGGAGTAGGCAATAACTCCTTAAAACAAGGCATTAATAAGCTTCTCTATCTTTGAAGAAAATCTTGGATTGTGCTTACGTGGCCTCATGATCGTCTCAACGCCACCTACGCTTTACTTCTTGCGTCTTCGAACCCATCATCCGAACTCTCGGAACTTCGAAAGAAGCTCGATGAACTACTTTCAACCGGGATGCTAAGACCTTCGAAGGCATGAGAACTCGTATGAATATGAGGCGAAGAAACACACTTTTGTTATGAGAGGCAGTTGTTACATGTGAAAAGGACCACACTCGGCAAGGGACTGTCCAAAACTGGGATCATTGTCCGCTCTCATCAAACAGGCAGAGGCCGATGGCAAGGAGACAAGCATGATCGGGTCACTACAGCTACCCAATACACTTAAGACCACCCCAACGTCTAAGGTAAAAAAGTAGAGGATTGATGTACGTGGATGTCAACATCAACGGGCAAGCGACCCAGGCGATGGTGGACACATGTGACGGTTAATATAGCTACTTATACATTTGAAACTACATGTACGTACTTAAACAGGTTTTAAAGATTCACGAACTGAATTGGAACAGAGTCTAAAACATGTTTCATATGGGAGAAATAAGTAACACTAACAGTTGTGGGAAATCCAAAGAGAAAAGAAGACGGTCTTTTTTATATGAGATAATAACTAGAATAACCTTCAAAAAACCTCGTTTTACTAGAATAACTTTGTCCCAACATCCTATAACTAAACTAACCTTCAAAAATTGTAAAAGACATTCAAGGACACATTTTTTGTTTTAATAATGAAAATGCCATTTTGATTTATTTTTTTTTTACAAAAAAATAATTAAAATTAAATTTAAAAAAAAACTAAAAATCTCTTCTCTCTCTCTCTTCTCTCTCCTCTCTCGATCTCTTCTCTCTCCTCTCTCTCTTCTTCTTCCTCTCTCTCTCTTCTTCTTCCTCTCTCTCATTCACGCTCTCTCTCTCTCTTCTTCTTCTTCCTCTTCTCTTTCTCTCTCTCATTCACGCTCTCTCTCTCTTCTTCTTCCTCTTCTCTTTCTCTCTCATTCACGCTCTCTCTCTCTCTCTCTCTCTCTCTCTCTCTCTCTCTCTCTCTCTCTCTCTCTCTCTCTTCTTCTTCTTCTCTTCTTCTTCCTCTTCTCTCTCTCATTCATGATAGATTTGCTCCACCGCCTTCCACCGCCTTCGAGAAGATTTGCTCCGCCTCCTTCCACTATTGCTGCTCCGCCGCCATTCCACTGGATCTGCTCGTTTTTTGGTTGATTGGTGTTTCATGAGGTATGCCCACCACTTGTTCGACGAAATTCTGCATGTATGGTAGACTTGTTTAATCCGTTATGGTAGACTTGTTTAATTATGGTTGACTTGTTTAAAACGTTATGGTAGACTTGTTTAAAATGTTATGGTAGACTTGTTTAAAACGTTATGGTAGACTTGTTTAATCCTTTATGGTAGACTTGTTTAGAACGTTCCGGTAGACTTGTTTAAAACGTTCTGGTAGATTTGTTTAAAACGTTCTGGTAGACTTGTTTAAAACGTTCTGGTAGACTTGTTTAATCCTTTCTGGTAGACTTGTTTAGAACGCTATGGTAGACTTGTTTAAAACGTTATGGTAGACTTGTTTAAAACGTTATGGTAGACTTGTTTAAAACGTTATGGTAGACTTGTTTAAAACGTTCTTGTAGACTTATTTAAAACGTTACGGTAAACTTGTTTAAAACGTAATGGTAGACTTGTTTAATCCGTTCTGGTAGATTTGTTTATAACGTTCTGGTAGACTTGTTTAATCCTTTCTAGTAGACTTGTTAAATCTATGGTAGACTTGTTTAGAACATTCTGGTAGACTTGTTTAAAACTTTCTTAACCTCTCGTCTTCTCTTCTTCTTCGGCGAGATATACTCCGACTTCGGCGTTTCAGCCTCACGGCCATTGATTCCGGCGACGACGCCCGAGTCTCCGACGACATTTCCGTCTTCGATTCCATTTTTTTTTCTACGAGTATAATTAATGGGAGATTTGGATTTAGTAGATTTGTTTTTGAAATGATGGTAGATTTGCTTTTGAATTTGTACAAATGATAATTGAATTCTAAATGATGGTAGTTTTGTTTTTGAATTGGTGATTGTAAGAAACGTAAACAAGTCTTCATGTAACCTTAACCAAAAACACAATAAGTGTAACAAAACCATACACATAATAATGAAATATACATCACCAAACACAAAAACATAACCAAAGTTGATCACTTCTTAATGTCTAGTTACACATTATTTCCATAATATTATAGGGAAAATTCCATAAAAATACTCTAACTTTATTCTGATATATTTTTTAATNTGCCTTGATGGCTTCTATTATGCCTTTGACTTCTTTGTCGTCAGAGACTCCATCGTCGAGGTAGCATTGCAAGTATGTACAGATGTCTGCATATATCAGGGAACCACAATGTTGCATAACCTTGTGTGATGGGTCGATTACTTTTAGAACCGCATTTATGGATTTAACTCGAATGGATTGTTCTCCTGTCATGATGCCCTTTGCGAGCTGCTGGAGCAGCGACAAGAGAACATGTTGGCTTAGTGGAAGAGGAGTTTTGATGAGTAATTCAGCCAAATCCACATTTCTGCATATCCAGGGTGCCATGGCATATTCGCACGCCTCTAGAGCCGATTTGAAAGCGTCTTCGTACTTCCCTTCTTTAATCAAGCTAACTATAGTTGCTTTGATGCCTGATGCCTTGATGGCTTCTATTATGCCTTTGACTTCTTTGTCGTCAGAGACTCCATCGTCGAGGTAGCATTGCAAGTCTGTACAGACGTCTGCTTATATCAGAGAACCACAATGTTGCATAACCTTGTGTGATGGGTCGATTACTTTTAGAACCGTAGTTATGGATTGAACTCGAATGGATTGTTCTCTTGTCATGATGCCTTTTGCGAGCTGCTGGAGCAGCGACAAGAGAACATGTTGGCTTAGTGGAAGAGGAGTTTTGCTGCGTAATTCAGCCAAATCCACATTTCTGCATATCCAGGGTGCCATGGCATATTCGCATGCCTCTAGAGCTGATTTGAAAGCGTCTTCGTACTTCCCTTCTTTAATCAAGCTAACTATAGTTGCTTTGATGCCTGATGCCTTGATGGCTTCTATTATGCCTTTGACTTCTTTGTCGTCAGAGACTCCATCGTCGAGGTAGCATTGCAAGTCTGTACAGACGTCTGCTTATATCAGAGAACCACAATGTTGCATAACCTTGTGTGATGGGTCGATTACTTTTAGAACCGCAGTTATGGATTGAACTCGAATGAATTGTTCTCCTGTCATGATGCCCTTTGCGAGCTGCTGGAGCAGCGACAAGAGAACATGTTGGCTTAGTGGAAGAGGAGTTTTGGTGAGTAATTCAGCCAAATCCACCTTTCTGCATATCCAGGGTGCCATGGCATATTCGCATGCCTCTAGAGCCGATTTGAAAGCGTCTTCGTACTTCCCTTCTTTAATCACGCTAACTATAGTTGCTTTGATGCCTGATGCCTTGATGGCATCTATTATACCTTTGACTTCTTTGTCGTCAGAGACTCCATCGTCGAGGTAGCATTGCAAGTATGTACAGACGTCTGCATATACCAGGGAACCACAATGTTGCATAACCTTGTGTGTTGGGTCGATTACTTTTAGAACCGCAGTTATGGATTGAACTCGAATGGATTGTTCTCTTGTCATAATGCCCTTTGCGAGCTGCTGGAGCAGCGACAAGAGAACATGTTGGCTTAGTGGAAGAGGAGTTTTGGTGAGTAATTCAGCCAAATCCACCTTTCTGCATATCTAGGGTGCCATGGCATATTCGCATGCCTCTAGAGCCGATTTGAAAGCGTCTTCGTACTTCCCTTCTTTAATCAAGCTAACTATAGTTGCTTTGATGCCTGATGCCTTGATGGCTTCTATTATGCCTTTGACTTCTTTGTCGTCAGAGACTCCATCTTCGAGGTAGCATTGCAAGTCTGTACAGACGTCTGCATATATCAGGGAACCACAATGTTGCATAACCTTGTGTGATGGGTCGATTACTTTTAGAACCGTAGTTATGGATTGAACTCGAATGGATTGTTCTCTTGTCATGATGCCCTTTGCGAGCTGCTGGAGCAGCGACAAGAGAACATGTTGGCTTAGTGGAAGAGGAGTTTTGCCGAGTAATTCAGCCAAATCCACATTTCTGCATATCCAGGGTGTCATGGTATATTCGCATGCCTCTAGAGCTGATTTGAAAGCGTCTTCGTACTTCCCTTCTTTAATCAAGCTAACTATAGTTGCTTTGATGCCTGATGCCTTGATGGCTTCTATTATGCCTTTGACTTCTTTGTCGTCAGAGACTCCATCGTCGAGGTAGCATTGCAAGTCTGTACATACGTCTGCATATATCAGAGAACCACAATGTTGCATAACCTTGTGTGATGGGTCGATTACTTTTAGAACCGCAGTTATGGATTGAACTCGAATGGATTGTTCTCCTGTCATGATGCCATTTGCGAGCTGCTGGAGCAGCGACAAGAGAACATGTTGGCTTAGTGGAAGAGGAGTTTTGCTGAGTAATTCAGCCAAATCCACCTTTCTGCATATCCAGGGTGCCATGGCATATTCGCATCGCATGCCTCTAGAGCCGATTTGAAATAGTCTTCGTACTTCCCTTCTTTAATCAAGCTAACTATAGTTGCTTTGATGCATGATGCCTTGATGGCTTCTATTATGCCTTTGACTTCTTTGTCGTCAGAGACTCCATCGTCGAGGTACCATTGCAAGTCTGTACAGACGTCTGCATATATCAGGGAACCACAATGTTGCATAACCTTGTGTGATTGGTCCATTACTTTTAGAACCGTAGTTATGGATTAAACTCGAATGGATTGTTCTCCTGTAATGATGCCCTTTGCGAGCTGCTGGAGCAGCGACAAGAGAACATGTTGGCTTAGTGGAAGAGGAGTTTTGCTGAGTAATTCAGCCAAATCCACCTTTCTGCATATCCAGGGTGCCATGGCATATTCGCATGCCTCTAGAGCTGATTTGAAAGCATCTTCGTACTTCCCTTCTTTAATCAAGCTAACTATAGTTGCTTTGATGCCTGATGCCTTGATGGCTTCTATTATGCCTTTGACTTCTTTGTCGTCAGAGACTCCATCGTCGAGGTAGCATTGCAAGTTTGTACAGACGTCTGCATATATCAGGGAACCACAATGTTGCAAATCCTTCATGAGCAGCCGAAGTCCCTTCTGATGCAAACTGTTCCCTTAGAGAATACAGTGTTCTTTTTCTCCTCTTTTCTGCACACAAGGTAGAATGTTTGAGATACGCTTTCATATTGGCGGCCCTCTCATCGTCGTCCTTTTTGCCTCTTGCAGATCCTAGAAACGCCTTCATTGCAGCCTTCATTGCAGGTTTAACTCCAAGTGCTTCCGCCTCTTCCTTTGAGAACTGATTCTTCATGTAATTTTGTATCTCATTGATGGTGAAAAAGTTCTCCAAACAGTGACAGAAGGCATTGGTGATCGAAGTTTTCTTTTCCTGTGCTATCACCATCGACATCCTCAGAGCAGCAGGTGCTTCTCTTCCAATTTTGGGTAGTGTTTGCCCTTTCCCCATTTCAGCCACCATACAATCGACAAAAGACCTGGCTCGATCTTCGTTAACCTCAAGCACGCTCTTGACCTGCATAAGATCGTCCACAACTGATTGAGATCATGAGACGAGAGATGGTAAGCAAAAAAAGAAGACGAAAACAAAGACGCCAGTGTCATAGAGCTGCTGCTTCAACTCAGCATTAACGAAAAAACAGTTCACGATCTTTCAAATTAAGCAACAAGAATAAAAACAGTGAGGGGAAGCAGAATCAATAGACGAAATCGATAGATGATATAATTATGTATTTCAGCGACCGAAAGCAAAATCAAGAGACGAAAGCAGAATCAAGATGATATACTTTAGCAAAACATATATGCGAAAATCACAGAGAGTTTTGCTTACTGGCGAGTCTTGATCGGTGATCTGAGACTCAGCTTCCTTCATCTTCTTGTCGAGTACCTAAGGAAGAAAAAAAAAAATTTGAGAGTCAGTCACTGAGGACTGGAACGGAGCAGAAACTCCGCAAAGGCTAAGAGAAGAAGGCGAGAAGGAGAAATCGATGATCGGCGTCTTCCGCTCACCATTTTTGTTGAGGTATGAAACGATGAACGCGATTCGTTGTCGCAGTAATCTCAGAGAGAATGAGAGAGAGAGAGGAGAATGAAATGAAAATTGGAGTCTCTGCGAGAGCGAATTTGAAAGTTTTAGAGAGTAACAGAATGGAGAAAGATATATAGGGGTAACGTTGGTATATGGTGAAAAAGTAGGGGTAATATCGACTAATTAACGCTAACGTCCAAAAGGCCTCACGAAGTTCGTTGCGCTGAGTGGACCCTACTTTAGATTTTCGAATTTTTTTAATTTAAAAAATAAATAAATTTATTCGTTAGAACTTTTTTGCACGGCAGAGAGGTACGTAACGAAGAACGTGGTTAATTCTCGCAGAGAGAAAAAGTGTTGAAATCAACAAAAATAAATGGAAATGGTAGTGCGAGAGGTCTCTGCGGTAAAGAAATAGTCACTGTGGAGCTAACGCTCATCGTCTTCTTCTTCTTGACGTTATTCAGAATTAAAACTCGCTCCGATTCACTGAGTCGACTCGGATGAGTAGCTTTTCGCTACTGGTAGCCCATTTGTGATTAAGGCTTCGGTGGAAGTTTCGGAAAGTGAGTGGATGACGATTACGGCAAGTGAAGAAACTGGAATCCGTTGAGTGAGGAGGTCGACGATTAGAATCCGCGGCGTGATGAAAAAAGGATTGCTGGAAGAGTAGAGAGTAACGCTGATTCGCCGGAAGATCGGCGGTGATCTCCGTCGGAAGAGGAGAATCGAGGGAGGAGATGCACATAAGTGAAGATATCAGGAGCTACAGACATTTGAATCATCTCACTGTACAACCTCCAAAAGTTTTCATTCTTTCACAAACGCATCGATCAATGCATTGAAAGTGATTACATCAGGTTTTATATCCCTTTTCACCATCTGATTAACCATAGACATCGCATCTTCAATTCTAGTCCCGAGGCAGAGCCCATTGATCACTGAGGTGAACGTGACGATGTCAGGCTCGAAACCAAGCTTCATCATCTTCCCAAGGAAAGATGAAGCAAGAGAAGGCTGAGAAGATTGGCAGAAACAGTTCATCAAAAGGTTGCAAGTATAGAGATCGTGTGATATACCCATCATTCGTAGATGCTCGCAGAGATTGATCACAAGAGAGTGGTTCCAGAATTACCTATCTCATGACGATGAAGATGACAATGAAGATGAAGAAACCCCATCGCCATTAACGCAATTACAGACGCAATCGATTCTGCCTTTGATTGGTTTCGTCCCAAATTAGATCGATTCCAGAATTTTTTTTGCGAATCGTAAGAACACTAAATCGACAAGTTACAGAGAAGCAGCGTAATTGGTACACGTGTAAATTTTGACTTTGTGTAAGAGCGTTGACTTCAATGACGAGTCGAGCTTAATGGGTCAAATTCTAAAAAGCCCATCTACCCATACTTTGAGTAAAGTTTGAGCTTGATGTTAATTTTGTAAAAATGTAATTTATTGACAGTAATCAATTTCTGAAGTCTGTAGACATTTATCCAACAGATGAATTTGTAAATTTTTGATTAGGTAAAGTATGATAAAAAAAAAGTTGCAGATTACTTTTCAAAAAGTTACACGTTTATATATATTCTTTGGTATGCAATCATACATTACTTCCACTAAAACCTACCTCAATATAAAATAATATCGTTTAATTATATATAGATCTACCCCCAGAAAAGAAAAATAACATATTCGAAACAACCATAAAATGTAATCTATAGCAAGAAAAAAATGTAGATTAGTTATAGTAGGACCCTTTCAGATGAGAACCATCATTCGATTACGATACTCGTTAGGAATATTGAAAAAGTGAACCCAAAAGGAAATTGTTTGTAGGAAATTAGGATACATCCTCCTAGTCCATCGATCCATGACTACCATCCAATCCTTGAATGACCAAGGTCCCCTTTCAATCACCGAGAGAAGGTGATGTTCTGCTGTAAAGAAAAATTGGACAGTACCGTCATCGTTGATTTGACAATGGACTATATCATGAAGTCTCCACGCTTTCGGCAGGGTGTTCCTCATTCCAGTTAGATTTTGATGCTCAGGATTTAGCCCACGAACTACTAGACTGAGGCGACTATTAGTCGCGGCCCGCCGGCGAGTTTTCCGTCGAGATCTGTACCGGTGGTAGAGAAGATCTGATACTTAGTTGCTGCATCGCTTTCCATAAATCCTTCTCCATGTTTCAGATCTCCAGTAAAGGAGTGATTTTACAGTAAAAAAAGATGAAGTTACTGATAAAACCGAATTGAATCGGAGGTAAATCGCACTTGGCGAAGGTGAACCTTAAATAAAGAATTGTTTTTTGACTCATCAATATATAAACAATCTACATATCTTATTTTTTGTATTTTTTTTCGTTGGAAGATTAAATTTTACACCACTCTATTTCTAATTTTCTATCGTCATGATTCTGGAAATAAAAATAAAAATCATAAAGAAAATTAATGTTCGAAAAATAAAAAAAAATTCTCCAAGAAAACCAACTATTCTATTTCCACCAGTTTTATTTAATGTTTTCAAGTTTCAACCATCCCGAGACACTTCGTGGTGATCGGAGCGACATGTTACATCGGAAAAATCATCGTCGAGGGAAGCGCCAAGTCTGGCCACGCCACTTTCGCTCTGGTCAGAGAATGCTCTCTCTCCGATCCCGTTAAGGCCAAATTCGTCGTGAGCTTCAAAGATCTCGGCTTCACTATACTACGTACGTTGACTGTTAATCTCTTCTCTTACTTAGTCAATCTGGAAGGTTTATGATCCGATTTGTGTTCTTTCTTCATCTTCTAAGCATCTTTTTTTGTGGAAATCGTTATTACTGAAACTTTGTTGATTGGAATCCGATGATTCTTGTGATAATGACAACATGGAAGTTTAAGTGGAAAAGAGAGCTTAGTGAAAGCGATTAAACACGTTGATGTCGTGATCTCGGCTGTTGGTCGACCCCAAATTCTAGATCAGATCAATATCATCGACGCCATCAAAGAATCTGGAAATGTTAAGGTCCGTCTTTTATTTTTGTATGTAATCACACTCATTCTTAGCTACATCCTTTCTAACAGGCTCAGGAAGATGCTCAATACATTTAGAACGAATCTTTTGTCATCCAGAGATTCTTACCGTCGGAATTTGCCAACGACGCGGACCGTACGGTGGCCATCGAGCCGACGCCATCGGAATTCATCATGAAGGCTCAGATACGGCGTGTCATAGAAGCCGCATAGATTCCTTATACTTATGTTGTCACTTGTTGCTTTGCTGGTTTTTTCGTTCCTAGTTTGGGTCAATGCCACTTGCCACTCAAATCTCCTCCTAGAGACAAAAGTTTCCATCTATGACAATGGCAATGGCAAAGGTACTCGATATGCCTTTAACCTTACACTTGACAACTTGTGTAGTTTTGGTACTAATTGTGATTCTTTTTTCTCTCTTTGTTGTAGCCATTATCAACATAGAAGAAGACATTGTTGCATATACAATGAAAGCTATCGATGACCCGAGAACACTTAACAAGATTCTCTACATCCACCCACCTAAGAACATTGTAATTCAGAACGATATGGTTGCCTTGTGGGAGGGAAAAATCGGTAAGACTCTAGAGAAGACTTACGTTTCAGAGGAGGAACTCCTCAAAAGCATCCAAGGTGATCACTTCAACCATAAAAACAGTTTTTGATATCTAATAGTAATCAGTCAAGGTATTAAAAGTGTTGTTTTTGTTTTCACTTGCATTTGCAGAGACTCAGCCTCCAATGGATTTTGTGATCGGTTTGATCCATACGGTACTTGTGAAGGGCGCTCTTACATCCTTCACTATAGACCCTTCTTTTGGAGTCGAGGCTTCCGAGCTTTACCCCGAGGTCAACTACACGAGTGTCAATGAGTTTCTCAAGCAGTTTGTATGAGAAAAAAAAACATCATTTATGCTGCATGTCTGTTAATCTGAGATCGATTGTTTTGGTTTTAGACGTAGATCTTATATTTAACGAGGCTTATTGGATTGATAAAATACATAACATAATAGGTCCAAGAACATTATTTCAGAGACCTTGAAACCACATTATCACACCAATGTGGAACTAGTAGTTTCAGGGGTTCGACCTTTGGAGCCCATCCCGCAATCACATACTTCTCCTCGGTCTTTGTCTTCTCAAATGAGTCGAGAGAGAACAAAGCTTTCATGTAGTCATGGACATGGGGCAAACTCCCGGGGAACCGAATTAGATTTACACAAGAACCGTTCGGATTTTGCACACAAACCGAAACCGAACCAAACTCAATATTTTGGGTCGGGTCGGGTCGGATCCGGTTTTTATGCCCAGCTCTACATATTAGAATTAAAGTGAATTAAATTTTGAACAGTATTCGATAATGGCTTTTTTCCATTTGGTTAGACAACTCTTCCTTTTTCAATACAAAACCTTTTAACAAAAAAATAAAACTTTTCATTTTTGACAAAACGAAAGGTTTTGTTTTGAAAAGAACAAAAAATTATATTTCTTCTATAGCTTATTCGCTTTCCATTGGAGTTTTTGTCTGACTTCAGGGCCCACTTAATTCTTCCTTATCAGCTTCATTTTCCGACACGTGTCCTAAGATATGTGATCCACCGCTCAGGGTCTTAAAACTCTTTATGAGCCTGAGCTTGACATTACTCTAATGGGCTGGGCCTTAACCTGAAAATGGCCGAGAGAGAAATATCTTCACAGGTGCATTTTGGTAATTAAAGAGTGGAAAATCAGAAACCGGTAATTAAAGGCAAGACACGGCGCGAGCTCCGGGGCATTGTCGGCGATGACGGTGGCGCATTCTCACCGGTTCTCGACGGCGCTTAACCCCATTAACATAAGCTTGCTTTCGAAACAACTAATTCAGCTTGGACGGTTCAACAATTCCGATACATTCTCTGAGATCAGTCGTCAAAAAGAATTTCTAGTGTCATCGCTCATCTCGAAGCTCGATGTCTGCACCGTTCTCGACCAAATCAAGCAAGTTCACGGTCATGTTATCCGGAAAGGACTCGATCAAAGCTGCTACATTATCGCCAAGCTAATTCGCACGCTCACCAAGCTCGGCGTTCCCATGGATCCGTACCCTCGCCGTGTGATGGAGCCTGTTCAGTTCCGAAACCCATTTCTGTGGACCGCAGTGATTCGTGGGTATGCGGTTCAAGGTGAGTGGTTGGAAGCCATTTCTATGTATGGATGTATGAGGAAAGAAGGGATTACACCTGTTTCTTTCACTTTCTCGGCTCTTTTGAAAGCTTGTGGATCGTTGGGAGATTTGAATTTGGGTCGGCAGTTTCACGCACAGACGTTTAGACTTAGGGGTTTTTGTTTCGTGTACGTTGGCAACAACATGATCGATATGTATGTGAAGTGCGGGTCTATCGATTGTGCGCGTAAGGTGTTCGATGAAATGCCTGAACGAGATGTGATATCGTGGACAGAGCTTATAGCAGCGTATGCGAGAGCTGGGAATATGGATTCTGCTGCGGAACTGTTTGAAAGCTTGCCTACAAAGGACATGGTGGCTTGGACCGCCATGGTCACGGGATTCACGCAGAACGCTAAACCTCAGGAAGCTTTAGAGTACTTTAATAGAATGGAGAAATCGGGAATCCGAGCTGATGAAGTCACCCTCGCCGGATTCATATCGGCCTGTGCACAGCTGGGAACAAGCAAATACGCTGATCGGGCTGTCGAAATCGCTCAGAAATCCGGGTATTCTCCTAGCGATCATGTTGTTATCGGGTCTGCGTTGATAGATATGTACTCGAAATGCGGAAATGTAGAAGAGGCAGTAAACGTGTTTGAGTCGATGAACAACAAAAACATTTTCTCTTACAGTTCGATGATCCTTGGTCTCGCTATGCACGGGCGTGCTCATGAGGCTTTAGATCTGTTCCATTACATGGTAACGCAGACCACAATAAAACCAAACACGGTTACATTCGTAGGCGTGCTTACAGCTTGCAGCCACGCAGGACTTGTAGACCAAGGACGTCAAATATTCGCTTCTATGCATCAAACATTCGGCGTTGAGCCAACGCGTGATCACTATACTTGTATGGTCGATCTTCTAGGCCGTGCAGGACGGTTACAAGAAGCCCTTGAAGTGATCAAAACCATGTCTGTTGAGCCACACGGAGGTGTGTGGGGTGCATTGCTCGGTGCCTGCAGGATCCACAAGGATCCAGACGTTGCAGAGATTGCTGCAAAACATTTGTTTGAATTGGAACCAGATATTATCGGAAACTATATCTTGCTCTCTAACGTTTACGCTTCAGCGGGGGACTGGGACGGTGTTTTAAGTGTGCGGAATCTGATTAAAAAAAAGGGTTTGAAGAAGACACCCGCGGTTAGTTGGGTTGTTGATAACAAAGGTCAGATGCACAAGTTTTTCCCGGGATACATGAACCATCCGATGTCGAATAAGATTGAAGACACGTTAGAAGAGCTTGTACAGAGATTAACGGTTTTAGGGTATCAACCGGATTTAAGCTCTGTGCCTTACAACGTGAGTGACGATGAGAAGAGGTCGATACTGATTCGGCACACTGAGAAGCTGGCTTTAGCGTTCTCTTTGCTGACTACGAGCAGAGATTCTTCGATAAAGATAATGAAGAATTTGAGGATGTGCCAAGATTGTCACACGTTTATGCGTTTGGCGTCGGAGGTTACAGGGAGGGTGATTATAATGAGGGATAATATGAGGTTCCACCATTTTAGGAGTG
Organism: Eutrema heterophyllum; assembly: GCA_002933915.1. NCBI lineage: Eukaryota > Viridiplantae > Streptophyta > Magnoliopsida > Brassicales > Brassicaceae > Eutrema > Eutrema heterophyllum. The sequence continues at coordinate 1,158,239 of PKMM01004481.1, read as the reverse complement.
GAGCTTGTTCCTGTGGTGGTTTTTGGTGAGAATTGAGGTTGTACAGACCAAATTCGATCTCTGAGAAGATTTCTTGTGAAACAAGAAAAGGGCTCTGTGAAAGCATCTCGTGAACCCTTCGAAGTCAAAGAGATTCGTCCAAGAATTCGAAAACATCTCGTGAAGTCTTAGTCGAAACGACATGGATCTGAATCATCTGATCATAGCTATGCCTTGGACCTGCACCTGCGTGGTTATGACTTATGATTCTTGTGGGCTTGGGCTTGGTATCTCTATAGACCCAACTATATATTTTTATTTGTTTTGTCTGAGATATGTATATTTATGCCAAATTATTTATATAAATAAAATAGTTAAGTATATATGTAGTTGAAAATTACATTTCTAAAGTCTTTATTTTGTTTGACTGACATTTCTAAAGTCTATTAGAATAATTATAAAGACCGGCAATACTATTCAAACGAAAAAATGGTCAAAACCAACCCGTACTAAATTTGGTGTGCCAAAAAAAATTCGAACTAAAATACAGTGCCGTTTACTACCTGAACTCAAAACTAATTCAAAATTCATAGCCGAACTACTAAAACTAACATGAATCCAACCTTGACCATAAAACCGTTAGTCAACTTTGACGGAATGCTGATGCGGTAGACACGTCGATGACACGATGGATCCGACTAACAAAACGACGCCGTTTTGCATCTGTCTAAACTTGAAAAAAAAAAATCCAAACGTCGTCGTTTTGTGAATTGGGGGTAAATTGAAAACCCAAAATCGATTTAGAGTTTAGACAAAACTTCTTCTTCTTCGTCGAGTTCTTCTGTCGAAGAGAGAGAGAGGCTGTTTGAGAGGATGCGATTAAGAGGGCAAAGAGTTCGATTTGGGTTCGGCAAAGGTTATTCCGGCGATACTGGTGAAGTATCAAGTGTTGTTTCATTGTCGGATGATCGATTCGACTGAATGCCAAAATCAGGTAAGTTGGGATTTTGAAATCGTTAATCATTTGAAACCGTGTATTGTAATTTTTGTTTTGATTTCGTGTAGAGAGTCAAATTGTCTAGTTGTTTTCATATGTTTGTAGTTTCAGTAGATTCAATTTTTCATCAATATAGATTCGGATTTCATTTTAGCCACAATTGTTCGATGTAATGTGCCTGAGAGAGTTTTTCACTGTAATGTCTTTATTTTCAGCTTCGTCGATAGTGAAGTAACGTTCAGTATTTTCAGACGTGGGAATTGGGTAAAGAATCATTTAGGAGAATCGCATATCAGCGTGGTGAAAACACAAGCATTTATTGTTATCCCGATGAGTTCTTCACCAAGTTGTCTCCTGATGAAGTTTATGGCCAGAAGATATGGTACAAGTTGCCTTTTGAAGATAGCAAAGAGCGGAAGATTTTGTGTAATGGGTATAAGAGTTTTCATAATATGGTTTAAGCGGCTAAATGGTGTGGTATTGTAGAGATTTTCATGGTTAATGAAGCAGAGCATCCAACTGATGAGGAGTCTCACGAGCCATGTGAAGAAGAGCTTAGGGTTGAAAGAAATGTGCTTGGTTTTTTTGATGAAGATCCAGATTTGGACTACCATAACACACCTCCTAATTCTGATGGTGAAGAAGAGAGTCGGAAATTGGTGAGATGTAAAAAAGGGAGCGGTGAACTTAAAATGAACCAGGTGTTTGACAATTTAGAAGAGTTCAAAGATGCATTGGTGGATTATTCTATAAAGAAAGGATGGAATATCAAGCAAAATAGATGGGGAAACATAAAGTCAGGGGCTATTTGTGGGATTGAAGATGGCTGTCCTTGGAGAATCTATTGCTCGTATGAAGAACATATTGGAAAGTGGAAGGTGAAGACATTTGAAGATGTACACAGTTGCTTAAAGGATGGGAGAAGTAAGATATTGAAGAAATCTGTGCTTGCAAAGCTGTTTTTGGATGACATTAGGACTAATCCGGATTACAAACCCAAAACAATGCAACAACAGATTCAACAGAGGTATAACCTCATAACCACCAATGATAAGTGTAAAAAGGCCAAAGCAAAAGCAATCGAAATCATCAACCGTGATCATGCAGAGCAATTTTCTAGACTGAAGGACTATCGCTTAGCAATCCTTGAGTAAGTAGTTACTTTCATTTATTCTGATTTACATTGATTTTCTAGGTTTACATTGATTTACTGAAGTTTGCATATATTTGATTTACAGACAAAACAAAGAATCTACTGTCGAGTTGGATACAGTGACTGATGACGCTGGAAATGAGATATTTAGAAGATTTTATGTGTGCTTCGAAGTGCTTAAAAAGACATGGTCTATGTGGTGTCGGCCAATTTTTGGTGTTGATGGGTGCTTTATGAAATGCACTTTGAAAGGTCAGTTATTGGCTGCCGTTGGAAGGGATGCTAACAATGGTATGTACCCTTTTGCTTGGGCTGTAGTAGACGTGGAGAATGAAGAGAATTGGACTTGGTTTTTTAGGAAGCTTAAGGTTGATTTCAATATACAAGAAGGTCAAGGTTACACCATAATTTCAGATAGGCAAAAGGTATAGCTTATATTTCTTTTATTTCTTGTGATATGATGTCTATTGCATATGTTATAATTGTTTCAAATTTTCAGGGTTTGTTGAATGCGGTTGACAGAGAATTCCCTCATATTGAACATCGTATGTGTGCTAGACACATTTATGGGAATCTGAAGAAGATGTTTCCGAATCAAAGCAACATGAAGGGTCTATTTTGGAGAGTAGCTGAAAGTTACACATTGCCCGAATACAATGCAAATCTGGAAAAGGTCAAGAACTATGATATGCAATTGTATGAAGCCATGATGGAGAAGAACCCTCGGAATTGCAAGCTAGCTTTTTTCTCACCAGCGGCTTCTAGTGTAGATGTCCACAACAACATCTCTGAGTCCTTCAACAATGCTATTGATCCTGCAAGGTATATGCCAATGGTAGAGATGTTAGAGACTATAAGGAGAAGGACTATGGTGCGTATAGACCTGAGGTTAAAGGAAGCAGTAAACCATCAAGGAAGATTCACAGTTAGAGCAGTAGAGTGGATAGAGGCTGAGCAGCAGAAGCTTAAATATTGTATGATGGTTCCAGGTTCAAATGAGAGAGATGAAGTGCGTGAGTCTAGTGTAAGTTATAGTGTCAACATGCGGCTAAGGACATGTGCTTGTAGGAGATGGGACATGAGTGGTCTTCCTTGCCGCCATGCCCTACGTGTGATCGCATAAAGGAACCTGAATCATGAGGATCACATCTCCCATTGGTTTCTGAGTTCCAGACAGCAACAAATCTACAGTTACTCAACCAGACTTGTCAATGGAATGTTGTTTTGGGTAAAAACAGGATCCAAAGTACTCCCACCACCAAGTTTAGTTGAAGAAATTGAAAACAGAGTTGGGAGAAAGCCAAAGCCAAAGAGGAAGAAAGCAAGGCATGAGTCTCCAACAAAGAAGAAGGCTTCTAGAGAGAAAAGGGTCATGCATTGTGGTCGTTGTGGTCAAGCTGGTCACAATGCTACAAAATGTCAGAATATGGTAGCGGAGAACTACAAGAAAGCAAAGAAGAAGGCATCAAATGCAAGAAAAATGCAGCATGGAAATGATGGTAATGAGTCTAGCCACACAGCACAAGATGGATACGAGTCAATGACTCTGGAATTTGGAGAAGGACCAAGTCAACTAACTCAACCAACTGAAGACTAGGTACTGGAGCATGAGAAGGACTGTTTTTGACTGATTTTTGGAGCAAAGAGGATGAAGTATGCAACGGTTTATGACATTTCATGATGCTTTTGGGACTGTTTGTATATCATGAAATGTATTTAGTAGTATGCTTTTTGTAACTCATAATATTATCCACCTTTTGTATAAATCATGACATGTGTTTAGGACTATCCATCCACCTTTAATACTCTGTTTTGCTTGCTCAAATACCAGTTTTTTAAGCTTTCAGTTTGAATAACAAATTCAAAGTAGCATACAATCTTCCTTAAAACACATTCATGAGATAGAAGTTGTCTCAAACACATACATAGATTACTCTCATACATACTTATTCTCCCCTACTATCATGCTCAAAACATAAAAATATAGAACAACCCCATCACCAAAGCAAATCTGAGAAGGTTCTTCAAGCTACGGAGCTGCAATTTGACCTCTCTGATCTCTTTCTCAACCACAACCTCACACATACGAGTCTTCATTGTCAAAGTGTCAATCTCGGACTCGAAAGCGTTGAAGCTCTTTTGCAATGTCATCGAAGATTCTTCAACATTATCGACTTTCTCTATCAAGTCCTCAAGCTCTTCAACCATACATGTATAAGTCCATTTGAACGTATGATACCAATTCTGTCACATATAAACAGAAGTCAATGCACACACACTAAACTATAATCAAACCAGAAAATGAGTGCTCTTACTCCTTCATTTGCAAATGGACACGCATGAAACAGCCTTCCAGGGTTTTTAGCAGTACCATGTGTCTTCATCATAACAGGTTCTCTGCACCTGCATCTCTTAGGGAAGCCTCGTCCTTGATTTTCCATTAGAGATCCTCCGACAATAGAACCTCGACGAAGAAGAACTGCCTAACCCTGTTAAAAACGGCGTTAACAATAGAACTCGATGAAGAAGAAGAACTCTCAATCCTCCGAAAATAGAACTCTCAAACAGCCTCTCTCCCTCTCCGACAGAAGAACTCGACGAAGAAGAAGAAGTTTTGTCTAAACCCTAAATTGATTTTGGGTTTTCAATTTACCCCCAATTCACAAAACGACGACGTTTTGATTTTTTTTTGTTTTCAAGTTTAGATAGATGCAAAACGGCGTCGTTTTGTTAGCCGGATCCACCGTGTCATCGACGCGTCTGCCGCATCAGCATTCCGTCAAGGTTGACTAACGGTTTTATGGTCAAGGTTGGATTCATGTTAGTTTTAGTAGTTCGGGTAGGAATTTTGAATTAGTTTTGAGTTCAGGTAGTAAACAGCACTGTATTTTAGTTCGGATTTTTTTGGCATACCGAATTTAGTACGGGTTGATTTTGACCATTTTCCCCTATTCAAACACCGGCATTTTCGTTCAATTTTGCCAATCCCAAATTTTTTTTTTTTTTTGTAATCTTACTTGTTAACTATTATCAATTATGAAAACAATTATATAAACGATTCGACAATAGACAATTATATCCGTTTATAATAATCTACGACAGACGGTTCTATATGCACTCATTCATGATAAATAATTTTATCTTTGACATACATGATTCGACGAACAACTCTACTTGTCCAACACTAGAAATCATCTGTAAATTTGCTAATATAATCTGCATAAAGCATTATATGTGACTCAAATTTGCTAATATTAATCTGAATTGTTTGATCAACAACTAAATGGACTTCCACATTAAGACTTGATTGAAAAACAAAATTGTGGACCACAAAAGAGGATATTCGGAGATGGCAAAAGGATCGAAATCTCTGGCGTACAGTTTTTACAACCGTCTTATTGTATTAGTTTCCGTGAAACAGAATGCGTGACGTTTCTAAAGAGGAAAACAACGAACATTGTCATTTTAACTAACCAAAACGGCAGAAACATATCTATGGTGGGGCCTATTTCTACGGGACGGAAGTCAACAATACGCAACGTCGCTGCCTCCTCTTTTTCGCCTTAATGGAACATTGAACAGAGCAGAAGAAATAGCACCGGAGAATATCAAGCTCCGTGTGATCCACAAGGTAACGTATCGTTCTATCTTACATAGTCTTCATATGAATTTCAATTTTCCAATTTTCTTCTTCAAGCTTGTTCATTTAGCGAGATTATCTGAGATATCAAAAATTACTTGATGTTTTTGAGTTTTCTTCTGATCTCGATGTGACGAATTTTAATCAGATTTGAGTTTCGATCTTGAGAGATCTCTGGTGTTCGATTTTGATTGCGTCCTGATTTGGGTAACTGTTATCATTTCCTTGTGGGTTTTTGCTTCTTGGATGATGGGGTTTATAAATGTTTTGCTGAGTTGTTCTTGGCTCTTATTCTGAAGCTCACTCGTAAAAGCGTCGTCTCTTCCAGTGAACACTAAGAAGTTGTTGATAAATCTCGACTGTTTTGCTGTCCCTGCATTTCGATTCAGATTGCGATGTCCTCCTTGATGTTTAAGTATCGCTTAACAATTTCATTATTTTGCAGTTTATGGGAGTTTGAGGATGAAACTCTAGAATGAATTTTTGCTTCCAAGCGGAAAAAAAATAATGAAGCGTTTTGTCTACATTAACGATGATGAAGCTTCAAAGGAGCTTTGTTGTGATAACCGTATATCTAACAGAAAGTATACATTGTGGAATTTTCTTCCGAAGAACTTGTGGGAGCAATTCAGGTGAAGATTGATTCATTTGATTTATATGGTTCTACAACGTTCTACAACGTTGTATCATTTCCCTTCTCTGATCGAGATGTTCTATCTCCTTTCAGCCGGTTCATGAACCAGTATTTTTTGTTGATTGCATGCCTTCAGCTATGGTCACTTATCACCCCTGTAAATCCTGCAAGTACATGGGGTCCGTTAATATTCATATTTGCGGTCTCCGCTTCGAAAGAAGCTTGGGATGATTACCACAGGTACCTCTCAGATAAGAAAGCAAATGAGAAAGAAGTTTGGATCGTGAAACAGGGGATCAAGAAGCATGTATGAATCACTTTTGCAAGATTTTTGCGTTGGCGATTGATTTTTTAGGTGATATTTTGGCTTAACTGTATTAGTATTTTGCTTGTAGATCCAAGCACAGGACATACAGGTTGGCAATATTGTCTGGTTGCGTGAGAATGATGAAGTTCCTTGTGATCTAGTTTTGATTGGTACCTCAGATCCACAAGGTGTTTGCTATGTAGAGGTAGACTTGCATGTAACTGATTTATGCTACAATCTAGTTTCCAAGTCGATGCGGGGTAACTTTTCTTGAGCACTTTCAAATGCGCTAAAAGTGAACTCATACATGCAGACTGCTGCTTTAGACGGTGAAACTGATCTCAAAACAAGAATCATACCCTCAGCATGTGTGGGAATTGATTTAGAATTGTTACACAAAATGAAAGTAAGACTTCTTGTTAATATAATCATGTCGCTCCTGGCTTTCCATGTTGTTTCCTATAAAAGGATTTGATGTTAAGCTATCTATATTTTCAGGGTGTGATTGAATGTCCTATTCCAGATAAGGATATTCGAAGATTTGATGCAAACATGCGCTTATTTCCACCATTTATTGACAATGACGTCTGTTCTTTAACCATAAAAAACACTCTTCTTCAGTCTTGTTACTTGAGAAATACGGAGTGGGCTTGTGGAGTATCTGTCTATACAGGTAATTTTTTGTTTTGTAAAAGTGGCTTGTTTTTGGTTTTGAAATAGATTTCTAACTTTCAGGACCATGGAGTCTGAATATCTCTGGTTAGTCGTGTGATTTTAGTTGACCTTGATAATGCTTTGATGAATTTCATACTCTTATAGGCAATCAAACTAAGCTGGGTATGAGTAGGGGTATAGCTGAGCCCAAACTTACTGCTATGGATGCAATGATTGATAAATTGACTGGAGCAATATTCGTTTTCCAAATTGTCGTTGTTATGGTTCTCGGTGTTGCTGGAAATGTTTGGAAAGATACAGAAGCAAGGAAGGTTAGATTCCTACCTAATCCTCATACAATGTCATGTCCATAATAAATCTTTTACGCTTGTTTTGTAATGATTGGGCAGCTCTGAGCTATACGAACTTGGTTGTTGTGTTTTTCAGCAATGGTATGTGCAGTATCCAGAGGAAGCCCCGTGGTATGAGCTGCTTGTAATCCCTTTGCGGTTTGAGCTTCTATGTTCCATCATGATACCCATCTCCATTAAGGTAGTTATAACTTCGTGGCTATACATGTGGAAACCCTGGTAGCATCCTTGCTAGCTCTGGAGTGGCATATATAATGCATTAAGCGACTTCTTGGCATGTGAAAGAGAAACTGGATTGCAAATCGGGCTTAATGATCATCTTTTATGGAACACCATTGATCTTGAACATAACATATATTTTTTTTGTTTGAACATAGCATGCCTGTTTCTGCTAAGCATCTGGTTGATGTAATGTGGCAGGTGTCTCTAGATCTGGTTAAGGGTCTTTACGCAAAATTTATAGAATGGGATGTGGAGATGATAGATCAAGAGACTGGTACAGCTTCTTATGCAGCAAAGTAAGTTCAGGATAGAGGCAGACTACCTCAGATTCACCTGTGAACACGTTAATCTCACGATTTTTTTTTTGAATTACGTGGCTTTTTGTGTGTGGCAGCACAGCAATAAGTGAAGACCTTGGGCAAGTAGAATACATTTTGACTGACAAAACTGGGACCCTGACAGACAACAAGATGATATTTAGAAGATGCTGTATTGGTGGCATTTTTTATGGAAATGAGAATGGGGATGCTTTAAAAGGTTTAATACTTCACTTCTGTGTGTATTATGTTGTCAGTTTTTGCCCACCCAAATTGTGTTGAATGATAATATTAATGTATAAATTATTTAAGCCTCTGCATCATTGAATATGCATCAAAGGAGTATTGTTTCTAAATTGTCTTGATTTATCTTTCTGATCAGACGCACAACTTCTTAATGCCATCACCAGTGGCTCTACAGATGTCATCCGATTTCTTACAGTTATGGCAATCTGCAACACTGTTATACCTGTGCAGAGGTAATTTTCAAATTCTTGAATTTTTATTTTTCATAATATCTGTTTTTGTCAGTTAAGCATGGGAAAAATCCTTCACAGATCGTATTGTAGTTGTGTATTGTTCCCATTATCTAGGAATTTTCATTTCCTTATCTTTTTCTTGGGTGTTTCCATCTGATAGCAAAGCTGGAGATATTGTATACAAGGCCCAATCTCAGGATGAGGACGCTCTTGTGATTGCTGCAGCAAAGTTGCACATGGTCTTTGTCGGCAAAAATGCCAATCTTTTAGGTAATAGTAATCTCATTTCAGTTTTGCTCTCCATGGAATATGTACCTAAAAATTAGTTCTCATTTGTTGTTTCGTCCTCTTTATTGAGTGCAGAAATCAGGTTTAATGGTTTGACGATTCGTTATGAGGTACTGGAAATTCTTGAATTCACTTCAGATCGAAAAAGAATGTCGGTGGTAGTGAAAGATTGGCAGAATGGGAAAATTATTCTTTTGTCAAAAGGTGCAGATGAATCCATCCTTCCCTACGCATGTGCTGGTAAGTTGACGTATCTCTTATCAATATGAGACGAGGAAGTAGTGTCCTACTGAATGTGCTCATAGCTGATGGCCAATTATTTTCGACTATGCTATTAGGTCAGCAAACCAGAACTATTGCTGAAGCTGTAGATCACTATGCCCAGCTGGGGCTCCGAACATTGTGTTTGGCTTGGCGTGAACTGGAAGAAGATGAGTATCTAGAGTGGTCAGTAAAGTTTAAAGAGGCTAGTAGTGTTCTGGTTGATAGGGAGGTAATTGGAACAATTCTTCTCTGTTTTGGTTGTTCACTTGAAGCAATTATGAAGTATGTCAGTTTTAACTTATGACTTAATTAAGTCGATGCACTTGATTGCCGCCAAATTGATGCTTTTTTGATGTCACAGTGGAGAATTGCTGAGGTCTGTCAAAGGTTAGAACACGATCTTTATATTCTGGGGGTCACTGCAATAGAAGACCGCTTGCAGGTAAAATTTCAAATGCCGAGGACATAGAGAGGTTCACAATGTAATATAAGTTAGCGTTATAAGTAGGAGAGGACTGTCTTATGCATATCTACCTGATTTTTATAGGATGGTGTACCAGAGACAATTGAGACACTTAGAAAAGCAGGGATAAACTTTTGGATGCTGACTGGAGATAAGCAGAATACAGCTATACAGATTGCTCTTTCATGTAATTTTATCTCCCCGGGTAAGTTGGGATAGTTTCCTTTTCTTTTTTATTTGTGTTAGAAAGCTTTGCATATTGCTACTTATCATGCCTTTTTGCCATAATCATGTTTATATCAGAGCCTAAAGGTCAACTTCTATTGATTGATGGAAAAACTGAAGAAGATGTTTCTCGGAGTTTGGAGAGGGTTTTGCTTACAATGCGAATTACAGCTTCAGAACCTAAGGTTCACCCTCTAAGCTAAATTCTTGAATTTTTGCATCCTTGGAACAATTTCCTATCACCTGTATCAGAGAATAATTTTATGGGTCGTACAGGACGTGGCGTTTGTTATTGATGGCTGGGCTCTAGAAATTGCTCTGAAACACCATCGCAAGGATTTTGTTGAATTAGCTATACTTTCTAGGACAGCCATATGTTGTCGTGTCACACCTTCACAAAAAGCTCAGGTACCCATCCCAACGCTAGGTGCTATGATTTCTTATTACACTTATTTAAGTATTCAATTTATCCAAGTGGCCTTTCAAATGCTCATCATCTTAATTGATGTTTTGGTTAAACTTTTTTTCGTGACTCTACAGTTAGTTGAAATCTTAAAATCCTGCGATTATCGAACCCTGGCAATTGGTGACGGTGGGAATGATGTAAGAATGATACAGCAAGCTGATATCGGGGTCGGCATCAGCGGAAGAGAAGGACTGCAGGCAGCGAGAGCTGCAGATTATAGCATTGGAAGTAAGAGTATTAGCAAGAAATTTATTTCCTTTATACAAACTTGAAGATACATATCATACAAATTTGTTTTTCCGTATGCCTCCAACTGCTTCTGAATTTATTACTTGGTCGATCGGTCTTTTACGAAACGGAATAACCAAAAAAAGATTGATTTGTAGTATCTTTTGTTGCATGGACAAATTGTTTAGCCGGTTAAAACAGGTTCTTGATGGACTAATCTTTGATTGCAGGATTCAGGTTTCTGAAAAGACTGATTCTTGTTCATGGGAGGTATTCATATAACCGGACAGCATTTTTGTCCCAGTATTCCTTCTACAAATCGTTGTTGATATGCTTTATCCAGATTTTGTAAGTTTATTATTTCCTCAGACATGTTCTCAGTAGATAGCATCCAGGTCGTTCCTAAAATACTGACAACAGAATCTATGCAGCTTCTCGTTTATTTCAGGCGTTTCTGGAACCAGTCTTTTCAATTCGGTTAGCTTGATGGCTTATAACGTTTTCTACACCAGTATTCCTGTTCTTGTTAGTGTAATTGATAAAGATCTTAGTGAAGCATCAGTAATGCAACACCCTCAAATTTTGTTCTACTGCCAAGCTGGAAGGTATGCTTGGATAATTCTGTGTCTTACTCTGCTTTGATTTCGTTGAGGGTTTCACTAAATGTGAAGCTAACTGTTCATACGTTAATGCATATCTGTAAATTTCATGTTTTCCCCCAATTCAGGCTTCTTAATCCGAGCACATTTGCGGGGTGGTTTGGCCGATCCCTTTTTCACGTGAGTACTGTCATCTCAAATCTACTCAATTGAGTACATTTTTTCACTGCATCATCTAAAGTGTACATTCACCAATTAGTAATATACTTATATACATATGTACTATGCAAACTCTACACACCTAGTTGAAATGCTTAAAGCAACTTTTTTTCTTCCTTCTTCCTTTCTGCTCATATTCCCTTGTATAAATCTGAAATCTGGGTTATTTTTGCAGGCGATTGTTGTATTTGTAATAACCATTCACGCATATGCTTATGAGAAAAGTGAGATGGAGGAGCTTGGAATGGTAGCTCTCTCTGGATGTATATGGCTTCAAGCTTTTGTTGTGGCTCAAGAAACAAAGTACAGCTCCTTTTCCTTGCGGCTACACACATCTAGACTCATACATCACATTTAAAATGTGCATGTTCAGGATACAAACACCCATGCTTAATACTAATTCTTCTTTTTTTTTGTTTTCTTGATGTTCGATGCAGTTCCTTTACGGTGTTGCAACACCTTTCCATTTGGGGAAATCTGGTCGGTTTCTATGCCATAAACTTTCTCTTCAGCGCTATACCGTCATCGGGAATGTACACCATCATGTTCCGCCTCTGTTCTCAACCTTCTTACTGGATAACAATGTTTGTGAGTATCAAAAATCCATCTCCTATTATCTGCCTATAAATCTCCATTAACAAACACCAAGTAAAAATAATACTTGTTTTTATCTCTTGTGCAGCTCATAGTTGGAGCAGGAATGGGTCCTATTTTCGCATTGAAGTACTTCCGTTACACATACAGACCCAGCAAGATCAATATACTCCAACAAGCTGAACGAATGGGCGGTCCAATACTGACTCTAGGAAACATCGAAACGCAACCAAGGACCATCGAGAAGGAAGTATCTCCATTATCCATCACTCAGCCCAAGAACCGTAGCCCGGTCTACGAGCCTCTGTTATCAGATTCTCCAAACGCAACTCGACGCTCATTTGGCCCTGGAACTCCATTCGAGTTTTTCCAATCACAGTCAAGATTATCATCATCATCTGGTTATACGAGAAACTGCAAAGACAACTAAAAACATTGTTTTTGTTTTGTTTTGTCTGCAGTCATGGAGGTAGTGTTCTTCATTTTTTTTCCTCCAATTTTTACAGTTCCGTGACGTTTGTGACTTTTCTTAACTCAACTGGAAATGCAGATAAGAAAAGAAGAAAGAAATGGACAAAAAAATAGAACAACATTTGTATATAGACTACTTTACTGGATTTATCAGATGTTGAGTAGTCTTTTATTTTAGAAACTCATAAATATACAGCCAAGAACACCAAAAAGGCAAAAACCCATTGTCTTGTCTGCGAAATAGATCTGATTTCATTAATTTATTAGATCTCTGTGAGGGAAAACCAAATAGAGTTCCACTGCAACAGTATTTGAAGAGAACAAATGGATATTGATGGTAATATATATATAACTCAGATGTTACAATCTCGATCTACGTATAAACCTCTTCTCTGGTTTCTGCTTCGACCGCCCGGTTTCCGGCAACTTTATATCCCAATCCTCGACATTTTTTGGAATATAAACATCAAACAAGATTTGGCCAAGAACTCCATTGGGCTTAACCGCGTCGTCGTTTTGAGTACTGGACAAACGAATCAAATCTTGTTTGTGTTCATCTTGCACAGACCTGCCGTTGCCCACGTAGTAACCTACGGTGCTAGGCACGAAGAAATGATCGGTTGTGACAAGCGGAGTTCCGTTGAAGCTTCGGTTAAGACCAGAGGTTGATTTCCCCAAGCTTTGAATTGGGTCTGATATCTCATCATCACACTGAGTTTCTTTCATAGCTTCTCTGTCAAGACTTCTTGTCTTCTGCAAATAAACCGACGCTGCTTTTGACAAGAACTCGGATACAGCAGCTTTATAGTCGACTTGATTATACCGATAATGACCTGAGAAACATTATGTATAAATGTAAGATTCCGATCATAAAAAAATCCATTCTGTAGAAAAGAACATCACAAAGTTTTAGTACATCACTAACCAACGTGAGGAGAATCATTCCATTTAACTAGTTTTACATTTCCTCCTAGTTCTTGGAGACGTGTGGCGAAATTGTGTATAGTTTGATAAGGAGCGAGGTCATCGTTTTCAGAGCATAGAATGAGATACGGAACTCTCATGGTCTGCACCGTAGAAAAATTCAGGAATGTAATGAGATGAGAGGCCGTAAAACCGAAATAAAAGTCGAGAAATCTTGTCTTTACCATTTCATAATATGTAAAAAAACAAAGGCTCTTACTATAGTAGAGTAAAGAGTCTGCCAGTACTCGGCTCGCTGTGATTCAAACCTGTTGAGGAAAACATAATCGAGACTCAAAGCAATACCATTCGCTGCCCATACAAATGGTCTAGGCGGATTAGACATTCTGAGCGTAGTTGGATGAACCGCTAATCGAGCTCCCAAGTCGCTGGTGAAATCCACGGGAGATGAGTCATAGATAAACCCTGAGATGCAGTTTCTAACCAAACTACAATCATCCTGAAAGATATGAACATTACTAAACATTAATCTAAGAATCATCGAGACAAAAGACGGGTTTAATGGCATTTGATGAAGCAGCAATACCGGATTTAGTCCGGTTTCGCATATCCCTTCAAGTATCTGCATATATATATATACAAAAGAAGCTCGATTTTCCTTTCTCTGAAGAACATCATCAAATATTCAGAAATAAAAAATGGTGATAAGAAGAAAAAAACCTTACTTGAAGAACCTTATACATACAAGCATTAGGACCACCTGAGAAAGAAGCAAACACTAGAGGAAGTGGCTTTGCTTTGAGCTCCTACAAATTATCAAACAGAACCAGGAAGAGAGCTAAAGCTTCTGAGATAAATTAGATAAACAAAACAATAAAGTTTTATAGACAAAGCAAAATCAAATTTACACATTTCCATATGTAATAAATAAAACTATTTTGTTACCTTCACAAGTTCGGACACAAGATTGGAAGCTAAATCCGCAGCTTTGTCTGGTAGGAACCTAAACAACATGAGATCCAATATTCAATTTGAAGGGGAAGGATTATGAAAAAAAACAGAGAAGGAGAGAGAACAAACATGTTGAGAAATTGAGAATGGCAAACGAGGGAATCCCAAAGAAGAGAAGAATAGAGATCGACATGGTTCTTGAGATTGCGTTCTTCGCTCGACATCCAAGCGAAAACCACCACGATCCCTTCGCTTCTTCCTCCGTTGTTGTTGTTCCTCTTTCGCCAATAGTACTTTCCTCCATATCCCCACATCCTCTCTCTCTCTAAATTAGGGTTTTTTCTGGCGAAGATGTAAGATTTCGATTTCAATTGAGCTTAAGAATGTTGAGACATAATGAAAGGAGGGCACAAGCCTCGAGCAGAGAGACGTAGAGGAAGAAGATAGAGCAGATCTAATTCGCAGACTTTCCAAATTAAAATATTTATGTAATATATTATCGTTATCGCTTGGCTTTAGAAAAAAAAAAATAATATATCACATAAATATTTTAACGGGACAATTGGTCAAATAACCAATTTTGGATAATTCATTAAAAAAATAGTCATAGATAAAAAAAATTAAGCAAGTAACCAAAATGTTGTTTTTCGGACGATTTTGCCTTTCTCTGCATTTGGTGTAGACAGTCTATACTATTTTGATATTATTCTATTTGACAGCACATATGTTTACCTCAATGATTTTGTTTTTTTGCATAATTCACATACTGGTAATTGGTTCAACCTTGTATTAGTACAAAAAACACTGATTTTATTTCACGTCTAACATGATTTGAATTTTGAAAACAAACCCAATTTTTTTTGCATACGTCAATAATGACACTTGTAACATAGGAAGTCTATTTTTTTCAATAACATAGCAAATCTATTTTTTTAAATCTAAGACATAACAAAGGAAATATAGACATTTCATACAAAAGGAAAAGAGACTCATATCGTCTCAAGAAAATAGCAAAATAGTCTCAATAAGTCTCACCTGATACGAAGCTTGGATCCGATGCACCGAAGCTAATCACTATATGGGTTTTCTTCAGAAATCGACGTTCTATACACACATGAAATTAGCAAATAGAAAATAGCAACATTACATATATTAAACTATCATTTACAACGTGCCAATACATTCTTCTCCGGCTACGAAATAGATTTTCTATATTAATTTACCAAGAACTAAACATTAATTCTCTAACATCGTGCTATAAAGTGGAGAAAAATCAAGAACTAAACTCTGGTTTGAAGAAAAATAGTACTTCCATAAACTAAACACGGAAATAGTATTTCCATACAAATGAGGAAATAGACTCTGGTTTGAAGAAAAATAGCGAAATTGCCACAGAAATCGACTAGAAGTTACAAAAGAATCGAATGGCAAAGACGTTCAGACTAGCAAATCGGAGGCTATTTTTTTCCATACATTTCATCTGTTAAGTGTCTCATCAATAATTTCCAAAATTTCAAAAAACATAGACGTTCTATACACACATAAAAATTAATCTCCATTAATTTCTGATCGTCTATCGCCCACGACGTCAAAATCATCGTCTTTCTCCAATGGCGAAGTATTGGGTAGTGCTGCGACGATGTAACAAAAGCCAAATTTAAAACATCCACCATGAAAGCCAAATAGACAGTCTATGTGTTCTATATAGACCGACGCTTTTTAACTACATTACATATCAAAATTTGAATTGAAAATTACAAATCTTTACATTGTTTAGAATAACAGGGTTTGTAAAATAGTATAGACTTGATAAATAGAATAGACGGGGAGATGAGAGGAGTACAATATGGGGAGGAAAATGAATATAATGGGATATTTTACATAGACATTCTATATGTTTTGTCATTTTTTATCAAAAGCAAAATTACAAAAAATAGATATTCCAAAAATCTAATGATATATAGACATTCCATACAAAGTAAAAAAAAAAGTACAGAAATTGATATATATAGACATTCTATATATATAGATATAATGAATGAAGAGGTACATATGAAAAGGTATAATGAATTAAAACATAGTCATACTATGCTATATTCGATTTTGCCTTCCCTAGAGATTGATAACTTGTTTCTCACCATAGATGGAGATTATGCGGCCATTACCTCATGAGAAACAAGTTTCTCACGATAGCGAGAGCTCTATCAACAGCCTTGACGGTTTCATCAACCAACGACGCGTGTGCGGCTTCCATTCGAAGCTACGAAGCTTCAAAAGACGATACTGGCAGGAAAACCAAATAAATCATCTGGGTATCCAATTTCCTAACCTGAGAAAGCTTCACTGGATTCGGGTTGAAGCTTCCTAGTAGAGAACCGCTTGATTGGCACTGCGATGAAGCACGCGGCGAGATCGGCGACTAGTGGATCATCGGCTCAGAATCTGGACTCGTTCATCGACGACATCACAATCAAGACATCAAACCAGAGGAAATCGAAGACGGCGCGTGACGGCGATGAGAGGATTCGAAGGAAAAGAGAAACGAGAAGAAGAAGAGAAAAAGAGACGCGAAGAAGAAGAGGGATGAAAAGAATAACATCCTGGTACTGAGTCGGCTCGAGCGTGACTCATTCCGAGTTGCTGGAATCGCTGCCAAAATCCTATTCGCCGGCGAGGGTATCGACAGATCCGATCTCAAACCCGTTTACAACAACGAGACCCGATTCCAACAGAGTTTCCAAATTATATCCAGAGTTTCCATCACTAATTGAAGGACACAGAGAGAATACGCGTAAGGACACGAAATGAGGAGAAAAAAAAGGGAAAAAAAAAGCGATGAAAAAAACGAGAAAGAGAAACATAAAAGAAAGGAAAGAAAAAAATTTAAATTCAGAAAAGGATAAAAATGTATTAATACATAATATACGGATAATATTGATTTCTATTTTTTTTTTGTTTAGTTTCTTAATTATAATTTTTTTGTTGGTTATTCAGTGCAATTTCCCTATTTTAATTTGGAAATTAGTAGATCTAATTCTTTGTGAGTAAGCTTCCCTCTTATGGCAACATCGCACTAAGTTTGAAACAAACTTTTGTTTCGGGGTAAAGTAAACGATTTATTTTCCCCAATGAAGTTTTATATAATAACAGATTGAAGTCGACATCAATGGCTTAACTCGAGTCACTCGAGATTTTGGCGAAGATGACTTTGATGAAGAAGCATTGGATAGAGATGAGTTTGAAATCGAGCAGATGGTGGAGGCATTTGTCGATGAGCCTTCGATCAACCACGACGTGATTCCAGAGAGCGATTACGAGGGAGAGAAATCTCAAAAGACGTTGACAGCAGAGACCCACATCAGACGTGGTGATGGGAGATTGTACAAGCACCAAACATTCTTCAACGGTGTGGCTTTCAAGGAGTGTGTTCTCGACTATGCATTGAGAACAGGTCAAAATCTGAAGCAATCCAGGTATGATAAGGATAAAATAGCATTTAAGTGTGTTGGTGGTGATCGTGAATGTGTTGGATGTTCGTGGAAAATTTATGCTTCAAGTCTACCTAAAGATCCTCTGTGGAAGGTTAGGGTCTTTGAAGATAAACATTGTTGTGTGCCTAATGGACAGTGTGAGATGCTAAAGGTGCCACATATAGCTAGGTTGTTTCTAGACAAAATCCGTGATGAACCGGAATACTTCATGCCCATGAAGATTGAAGAAACTGTTCTAGAGAAATGGGGAATCACCGTGTCTAAGCCTCAATGTCAGGCTGCTAGGAAGACGGCATTGAGGTGGATTGATTGTGAATACGATCTTCAGTTTGCCCGTTTAAGAGATTATGCGGCTGAGTTAGTTCACTCAAACAAGGAGTCGACAGTGGTGATTGATACATTGACAAATGCAGAAGGTAAAGAGGAGTTTAGAGGTTCTACGTGTGCTTTGATGTCATCAAAAAAACTTGGAAAGAGACATGTAGGCCATTGATAGGAGTTGATGGCACCTTCCTCAAACATAAGATCAAGGGACAGTTATTGGTTGCATTAGGAAGAGATGCAGATAATCGTATATATCCAATAGCATGGGGTGTTGTTCAAGCAAAAAATACGGATAACTGGTGCTGGTTTGTGAAGATGTTAAAGGCTGACTTAGGTCTTAATGATGGTGATGGTTTTATCATGATCTCGGATAGGCAAAAGGTAATGTACTTTTGTCTTTCTGTCTTTCTTTTTGCTATTTTTGTCTTGCTATTTTCAGTTTACTTTAACTTGTTTGTGTTTCTGTTTCAGGGCTTGATTACAGCTGTCCAGTTAGAGCTACCAAAGATAGAGCATAAAAAGTGTGTTAGGCACATCTATGCTAACCTAAAAAAGAATCATGGGAGTAAAAAAGACATGAAGCCATTCATATGGAGTTTGGCTTGGAGCTACAATGGAGCAGAATTCGAAGAACGCTTGGATAGGATTCGCTGCTATGACAGTGACGTCTATAATGATGTTCAGAAAACAAATCTCAGGAGCTGGTGCAGAGCGTTCTACAAGCTGGGAAACTATTGTGAAGATGTGGAAAACAACTCCACTGAGTCTTTCAACAACACAATTAGAAAGGCAAGGGAGAAGCCATTTGTGGCGATGCTAGAGATGGTCAGAAGACTTGCTATGGCACGTATTGCCAATAGATCTGCTATATCTCACGATCACAAAGGTATGTTTTAGGTTCTGGTTTGTGTTTCAATATATGGTTTTAGTGTTTTGTGTTTTTAATTTCTGGTTTTGTTGTTTTAGTGTTGCTGGTTTTAGTGTTTTAGTGTTTGAATTTCTGGTTTTTGTTGTTTCAATTTCTGGTTTTTGTGCATGTGTTTCAGGGATTTGTACGCCATATGTAACTAAGTTTCTAGCAGCTGAGAAGAAGAAAGCTGATGAGTGCAGAGTGACTACAAGCACAAATGGTGAATATGAAGCAAAGCTGAGTGGTTGTTCTTACCAGGTGAACTTGGAGAAGAGGAATTGCAGCTGCATGAAGTTTCAGATATGTGGCATCCCTTGTGAGCATGCTTATGGAGTGATTATTCATAAGAAGAAAGTCCCTGAAGACTTCGTATGTCACTGGTTCCGTACATCTATGTGGAAGAGGAACTACACGGATGGACTTGTTCCAGTGAGAGGTGCTCCGTTTTGGCCTTCAACAGATGCTCCTAATGTACACATTCCGCCTGAGCCGCCACAACCTGGGAGGAAGAAGATCACTAAGGCTGATAAAAAGAGGAAGAAAGGTGTGAACGAGTCTCCAACAAAGAAGAATGACAAAGTGAAGAAGAGAATAATGCATTGTGGAATATGTGGTACAGCCGATCACAACTCTAGGTTTCACAAAAAAACTACTCAAGTTACTTCTCAAGGTACTTCTCAAGTTCAACCGCAAGCTTCTCAAGCTACTTCTCAAGGTCAACCGCATGCTTCTCAAGTTGGTTCTCAAGAACAACCACAAGCTTCTCAAGCTACTTCCCAAGGTCAACCGCATGCTTCTCAAGTTGGTTCTCAAGAACAATCACAAGCTTCTCAAGGTGAACCTTCTCAAGGTATACAAAGTAAACTCTTCCCATGGATAACATGGGAAGAATGAGGAAGATGGATCTCCTAATGTATCTTTAGGTGGTGGTGGGTCTGTTTTTCAAGAGCATATGGTGGTGGGTCTGTTTTTCAAGCTTTAGGTGGTTGTGTTAGTTTTTAATGTTCTCGGGTAAGTTTTTAAATGTTCTCGGGTCAGTTTTTGTGTAACTCAATGACATTGTCGGATCAAAGTTCGAATCAATATGATATTGTTGTCTTTACTTTTGACCACTCTTTTGTTATTAACTCTTTTTTTTAATAGTCTACAATACTTATTTGTTTTCTTATTGATTCGATCCACTATAATAAGATAAGACAAGTTGAGACAAAAGCAGAAATTGAAGATCACTACATTCCAACAATCACCATGTTCTTCAATCCAAAAATGAAGACAAAAGCACACACATACAACCAACTACTGCCGAAAATGAAGACAGAAAAGTGAAAAAAAGACACAACAATCACTATGTTCTTCATTCCGAAAGCACCATTTTTTTCAGCCTACTACTGCCATAATCCCAACAATGAACATACATCCAATGACCACTAACAACATCATCTTCTTCATACCAGATTTGGCTTCAACCAACACGTCTTCAACCCTAACAAATATCTCCTTTTCGAGCTTCATTTGCACTTTTTCAAACATCATCTTCTCAAAAACCATCACATCTCTTGCAACCTGTTTCATCTCTTGCTTAAGTCTCGAATTTTTGAATTGCAATGTCTCAATCTCATCTAACAGTGCCTCGTCAACCCATTTGAAGATGTGAGGATCATTCGCAAGCTACAATTCACCATCGACAACTATAAGAACCAAGTCACGATTTAAAGCAACATCTCACAAATCATAAAAGCATTGAGATTACCTTCTTTGAGAAAGCATAAGCACACCGGTAGTACCGCCGGTAAGGGTTGTGCTCCGATTGCGATATCAATCCCAAGATTTGTTGACCACACCAACACCTCGTAGGAACACCCACGATTCTTCCAGTTTTTGAACGAACGGATCCACTCTTACCTCCAGATACATTACTCGACGATCCAAACATCACTTCTTGGACGAATTAGCAAAATCGATTATAGGGTTCTTAGATTTTTCAATTTTCGATTTGGGGATTTCTGGGAATTTAGGGATTTTTAGTTTAGGAAAATACGGGTCGGGTTTTAACTCGGGTCGGGTTGTAGACGTTTGGATCGGGTTTTTTTTGTTTGGTTTCGCGGTTAAATGGTTTAGGTTCGGGTTTAGCTCAAAAACCGTGGAAACCGACATCTGTGAGGACATAAGTCTCGAACTTTGTTTTCGGGGGGAAATAAGTTTTTAACTTTGATTTTGTGGGGAACTAGACAGAAGGCATAGATCGGTGAAGATCTGGCTAGATAAGGGAATTTTCATGGGGAAATAGATCGTTTACCCTAATAACAGATACCCCTAAAGTTTGAAGTTTTATATAATAACAGATACCCCTGAAGTTTGAAGTTTCATTTCTTCACCGAATCAAAGTTGAAAATCTATTTCTCCACCAAATCAAAATTAAAAACCTATTTCCCCCAAATAAAAGTTCAAAATCTATTTCTCCACAAACCACGATTTAAATCGGTTTACTGTAATTGTTAACCAAATTAAAACCAAAAAAAACCTAAATTAACCTAATTTCAACCCGACCCAACTGAAATTCGACCCGACCCAACCAAAATCAATTTCTTCAACTCGATTCAGTTTCTTCTTCTTCCTTAATTCTATTTCTTCAAATGACAAAAGGAATTTAGATCACGATTGGATTCAACAAAACATAAAATTTGATTTAGATCACGATTTAGAGTACTTTAAATAGATAAATCCAAAGATCATCGATAAAATTTTGAAGTGGCCAAGCACACGATTAAGAACAATTTCTTCTTCTTCCTCAGCGGCGGAGGCGACGGAGCAGCGGCGAGTCGGCGGTGGTCAATGGGTTGAGATTCGGAGGAGAAGGCGTCACCGGCGGCGGTGGTCACTGGCGGCGGAGACAACAGCGGAAACCCCGATCTGAAGATCAATGATATCATCTTCTTCGTGGAGCCGCAAAATCTCTATGTCTTTTACCTCTTGTGGTTGACTTACCCAGCGGAAAGATTGAAAAAAACAGCCAAAAAAGGAAAAAAAACAAAAAGAAAATCTTCGAAGCAAAAAAACTAAAAGAAATGGAGGTTTTGGCGACCAAAGTTATTGTAGTAGTAACCACGATCTTCATCGTTCTGTCTTTCACAATCTATCTAACGGTCAGAATCTTCACCGGAAAATCCATAAACGACAAGAAATATTCTCCGGTACACGCGACAATCTTCGATCTCTTCTTCCACAGCGACGATATGAAGATCAATCACTGAATTGAATCTAATTGCAGTGGAAATTGGAATCTGGCCCCTTTCTTTTCAAAATCGAAAACCAGGTCGAATGAGAGTAAGGGAGAGAGAGAGACTAACGAGGGAAGCGAGCAGGATTCAGGCTTTGACCCGTTGAAACGGAAGCGTTGACCCGTCTTTGACCCAATTCCATTTGAACACATCGCATCCTTCTGGCGTCTTCCCCACAGCAAAGGTCGGCGGTGGAGGAGACGGCGGAGGAGGAGATGGCGGTGGAGGAGAATGCGGCGGAGGTGGTGGAGGTTCGTCGACCACAACGACAATTGCGGATTGGTGGAGGATCGCAGGAGAGTGGAGAGATCGATGATTTCAGGTTTGCTCTTGGAAGAAGAAGAATCGAGATGATGATGATGATTTCCCAGAAACGAAACTGAAAAAGATGGTATTGATTATATCGAATCTGGGTTTAATCTGGAAGAACGAGACCACGCTGAGATTTTTTTTTTCTTTTTCTATGGTGCGATTGATGATTACGGGTGAAGAAGAATAAGTACGGGTCGGGTCGGGTCATTACCGGGTCTTTGGGTTTGTTTTGGTTGAAATCCGATTTAATTCGGTTTAAGATTTGGTTTACTCGGTTTATAACATTAACCGATATCCGGGGACAAATAGGTTTGAAACTTTGATTTTATGGGGAAATAGGTTTCCAACTTTGATTCGGTGGGGAAATGAAACTAAGCTAAAACTTTAGGGGTATCTGTTATTATATGAAACTTCTCAGGGAGAAATAGATCGTTTTTTCTTTGTTTCTAGAATAAACAAATGAGCAACTGGAAACATTTTGGTTGACTAAATGTTCATTAATACTTTTAGGTCTGGGTTTTGATTCCCAGAGTGCAAACTTACAGGAAATCTCTAGCTCGTGGTCGTAGATCCTAGTGGAGCATAGAGAATTGTCCGTTGTTGAATTGTCTTGTAATTGTTTTCATAATATGTTCGTAAGTGTTAAAAAAAAAACAAATGGGTAAAGAAACTCTACCAATTTTTAAAATCTCAAACTGTTAACAAAATTTAAAATTAGATGTGAAAGGCTCCTCGGTCCAATGCAAATCAAAAGAAATAGTTTCAATCCGGATCTTAAGAATTTATTAATATTTATATATCGATAGTAAAAATTTTGATTTCTAAAAAATACGATTTAATGCAGATTAATAGAGTCAAATTAATTTATAGAAATTTTTTAACATGACGCATGTAGAATTATTCGATGCGGTCTCATATATCAATGATAAAACTATTAATCATGAGTGTGGTGTAGATAGAATTGTTCTATCGTGGATCTTTGTAGATAAATAGAATTGACCGTTGTAGAATCATCCATGTAATTATTATCATAGTTTGTAATAGCTAATAACTTCAGACGACAAAAAAAAAAAACTAAAATTATATATCCTTTTGTTAAAACATAAAAACACACACACACTTAGGAAAGTTTTTTAGACACACGATTGCTTTGTTGCTTTCACCATATTATGCATCACCAGATTATGCAACACCAATTACTTAATAAAACACAAACTCATGTATGTATAATTTTTTTTTGTTGATGTCAACGCCCGTTACAAAGCTTAGCTACTAATGGTTATGGATGGAGCACCAACGACGAAGAAGGCCTCTATACTTGTTTTCCTCCTTGTGGCGGAGTGAGATGATGTGTTCCCAAACAACTTTGTTAATAACTCGAACCAGCTAGCCCGTGGGGTGGTTATTTTGTTGATGTCAACGCCCGTTTCTTTCTCTCCAAACATAGTAGACATTGGAAAATCATATGTATAAGGGCTTATCCAGAGTTTGAAAGTGTTGGGAGCCCATATGGTGTAGTATTGCTGTCTGATCTAGTTAAGCTTACGAACAAACTTGTAATGAGTAAGTTCCAACCATATTGTAAACATATACAAGCAGGCAAAAAAAAGGTGATCTCTAGTCTCATCGGTTGGAACTTGTTTTTAGACAAATGGTTTTGGCCAGTATTCCGGTGGTTTTTTTGGGCAACTTAGTTTTCGGAATGACCGGATCTTGGAATCGTTGGATTCCTCGTTGTGAGCACTACAACATAG
Organism: Eutrema heterophyllum; assembly: GCA_002933915.1. Lineage (NCBI taxonomy): Eukaryota > Viridiplantae > Streptophyta > Magnoliopsida > Brassicales > Brassicaceae > Eutrema > Eutrema heterophyllum. The sequence continues at coordinate 1,133,725 of PKMM01004481.1, read as the reverse complement.
TGTATTCATATGTCAAAAATAGAGTTCGTTTGAATGAGAAATTGATGTCCAAAATGGGTTGCTTGATAAACCTAAAATATAACAAATGTAATTTGTCCCACATTGGAAGTTAGAGGTGAAACCCTCTTGTATGTATAGCGGAGAAGTCCTAACAAGGTTCAAAACCTTGGGACAACTTTATGGTCAAGAGAAAAAACTCATGCTAAACTAAACACGTGCGCGTCGAGCCGAGTCGGTTAGAACAAGCCGGGCTCGGGTTCGGATAGATGGACCTATGGTCCAATAATCTATTTTTTGCATCAAGTTTTGGTTTTGTGGTCAAAAAGTCAAATAGCACTCTTCGATTGACAATAAATTGAGAGATTAATTTTGTGCTTAATGACCATAATAAAGTCTTCATTAATGCTCTTTGGGAGAGTTTTTTACGTTGGAAACAAATGGTTTTCTATAAAGCATTTATGTTCTAAAATCTCATTTATGGACAATTTCCTACAACTTTATTTTCTTCATTTTTTATTCTTTTATTTTTTTATGAGAGTACAACACATAAAAAGATTCGAAAGCTTATGATTTTGGATGATGCGAATCATAAGACATATGCAGTTGTATCATGGGATTCAGAACGCTATGCAACCATCACAGTACATAACGTTTTCAGAATTAAGGAAAGAGCGTCTCGCCTTTGCAAATTTGTTCTCTTCTAAATTTTTGTTTCGGTATTTTGTTGTATTATCGATTTATTTTATATTATCTCTTCACAATTATTCAGTTTGCCTTATTGTAGAAATAACGTTCTTACATCTGGCTCATCACAAAGAATACAAGCTTGAAGTTGTTTCCATTGACGACTACGTACGTGATCCAGTAGCTTGATGATATTTAATCGCTAGCCAGACTATAACCGAGTAATGAGGGACCGATTGTGCGAACCATACAACACTTGATCATTGTATCATATTCCGTTTAGTGCATATTTGTTCCCAAGTGTGACGGGTCGATCGAAAATGAAGGCTTATACACGATGACATATCTTTCAAATATAATTTTGCTAATCAAAAAGTGGGTGGTTCGATGGCAAGACATTCGAACAATAAAAGATTTCTTTGTGGATCTAGGCTAATGATTAACCCGTCAACTACAAGTTTCAATTGTTGGTCTTTTTCTTATCAAATGTAGATGCTTTATATAGCAATATATAAACTGTTTTTCTTTTTTACAAATCGGTTATAAAAAGGGATTTTTGTTAAATATCGTGCATGTGTTTAAGATATAACCAATTATAAAACAAAGTTTCATTCACCTACTAAAAACTAATTAATGCAACAAAACTTTTAACTGTTTATTCTCTGGCTATTCATCTACCATGTTGCTCTCATCTCAAAGAGTACACTCCATAGGAAAAGTCAAGAAAAAGATGGGAAGTTAAATACATGCATGCACCAAACTCTTCAAGAAGAAGTAAATGGTTAGAGTTCCATGTACCATATAATGCTTTATTAGGGCCCATTTTATGGTGTTATTGCGCCACTGTCCTTACCTTTAACGTATATATACATAAATTATGTAATTCATGATAATGAAATATGTCCCCGAGGAGACATCTAAAGGACTAATCGACCCATTGTGATGAGAATGGGAACTAAGTATTGGTGGGTCATGCGGTCCACGTGACACCTTCACACCCCGACACTCTACTTTTGTATATTTGCTATTATGTTTATCTATTTATGTATATACATATGCACATGATCACATGTACATACACATGTAGTATATATTTTATTTTTTTGAACGAATACACACGTAGTATATATATATCGTACTAATACGAGTAATGAACTATTCTCTGCATGTACAGGTACAGCTGTCCTTCAGATAAGTATTTCTCCTAGGAAACAAAGTGCTCTCGTAGTGGGGAAATATCTGACTTTATTTATTTATAAGGATTTAAGATTTTGTAGTAAATGTTAGGAATAGTAGTATATGTGCTCCATAATCAACAAACGAAACCTAACAATAACGTTATCCCTCCACTAAATATACTAGAGCGACTTATAATGTTAATTTTTTTTTTTTGGAATAACTAGGAAATTATAGACCAAAACCTGAACATCCTCCGGTCCCGAAACCAAAACATATTATATAGTCCATCCCAAACGCCAAAAATAGATTTTCAAAACTTGAATATGTCGCGGGTTCGAGTCTTGAAAACATGTCTTTAGAAACTTTGTCCGTGCTAAAGATTCACTTCCTTAATAGCATAATTAAAGAGCATGTATAATTACAACAGTTTTTTTTATTAAACAGAATATTTTGAAGTAAACATTACATAGGAATTCGATCCCAATATAGTATATATTACAAGTTCCAAGAGATTAATATCACAATAAAAGTTATGGACCCTTATTTTTAAAAAATAACTTAGAAAGGAAAAAAAAAAGATTTTTAAAGCACGACATAGTACATACTCTTAATTAGCTCTCATGGAAAACAAAAATCGTAAAAATTAATAATTTTCAATAAACAATAGCTCCACGACGGAACTCTGCCGCCGTATATATTCCTTGCCGTCGGAAAATATCTCCGATCGTTCACATTGATCATGTCAAGAGATCGTTTACCCATCCAAGATCAAGATCGCCACTAGAACCAACCTCAAAGCTACTTTTATCCCTGGCTTCCGCTGCCGCAGTTGCAGCCGCCGTGAAATCACTTAAACGGCCACCGCGTGGTGTGAATTCTTCGCTATAGAAGCTCGGCGGCGGCGGGTGAAGCTGGCCATGGAGGTAACTTGGAGTAGAAGAAGGTGAAAGAGCAAACTGAAGAGAACTCTGTTGTAATTGGAGATCTCTGTCTCCGACATCAAGCCACGGCGGAAGACGGTGATGGTGATGGTTGCTAAGACTTGATGAGGCAAGCATCGCCGCCGTGGAAACCGGCATGGTGACCGGAGACGGCGAAGAAGCCGCCAGTGCTTCCGTGAGACTTAAGGAATCTAAAGAATTTATCAGCTCGTTTAGTACTTCCTTGTACGCCACCGCGGAGCGACGGCGGCTCAGTCGTGAATATGCGGCGGCTTTATTAGCCGGAGACAGAGGCGGAGACGACGACGGTGATCGTGCTAAACCGAAGAGAGTGCTCGTTGGAGAGTGGGAACAAAACATACAACACCCATTATTCTTATTAATTAACATCGACGCCGGCGATGACGACGCAGATCCACAGCTGCCGCCGGGAACTCTAAGCTGACGTGGAGAGTGAGCAAAGAAACATATTTTCCTCTTACAATGCTTACCGTCTTTACAAGCTTCCGTACGGTAACGACTCGGGTGGAGCCAACACTCGAAAACGCCATGAGCGAATCCGCATTCATCGCCACGGCTGCAATCGCCGCCTTGGCGAAACTTAGGGCAGACCTCGCCGGTATAGTGATACCGGCGAGGGTCACGACGACGAGCCTTTTCGCCGGGATGAGAGAAAGGACAGTCGGTCCAATCGTGGCTACGGCTGCGTGTGCACCGTCGGATCTTGAACTCGTACATCCGGAAATGGTCTCCGGCGTAAGGATCATCGGAGTCAGAGTCGTAACAATAGTCTTTCTGATCTTTATCGTTGCGACGGGGACTTGAAGCCGAGGACGGAGATTTGGAGGAGGAAAGAAGCTTTCTCGGTGGAATATCCACCGTTGGTCTACCGATGTGGCCGGAGTTGTGATGTTCGACGTCCATGTCTACGAGGCCAAAGACGAGAGAGAAAGTTCTTTTTTTTTTTAAATGTATTGTTTTGGTTTGGAGAGAGAGATTGGAAGAGATAAGTGTAAGATAAAATGATAGATGCTTTATTGTCTATATATATATATATATATGCGTTAATGTGTACATATACATAATATGGTTGTTTAGAGAATAGAGATCACGCCAAAAGTAAAAATGTATAGTAAATGATGTTGCATTCAGACGTTTTATAATGCTAAGATAAAAATAACTCGGGGGCTCATACTTAACTTTAATTTTATACTCCTATTAATCAATGTACGTCTCAAATTAGATGGTAACTAGATTTGTAATTTCGTTACTTATATTATAATTCGAATTTAAATATAGTAGAATATGTTAGTGAAATATAAATAAACGCCATGAGTTGACTTTAATCCAAACAAGATTTGTTACCGATGAGAACGTGAGATTCGGTTGAATCTGATTTAATTATTTGTTTTTATCATTTTAACAAGATAGGTTGCAAATTTCACGTACAAAATTTAAAGTAATACTAGAAAACATAGACTAGCTAGTTTTATTATACATCAATTAGGCGTTATTGGTTAAATATTATCAAATAGTTTTGTACTTAAAGTTTAAGAGATTTAATAGTAAGCAATAATGCATCACGGTAGTTAGTTTTGGTTCTATATATCCACAACTTTATAAGTAACTTTATACAGAAAACAAAACCCGAGACAAATGATCAACTTATATACAAACCGAAAAGGTTAGTAAATTATATAAAAGAAAACGACGTTGATGTGTAGAATGAAGAAGGAGACAAAGGAGAAGAGCTCGTGGCGAGAGAACATAAGAGAGGTTCATGCAACTGAGCAGGAGCTGGCGTTCTCTTAGGGATATTGAGTCACGGTTTCTGATTTTTTTTTTTGATTTTTCTTTATAGAAACTCTTTTTTGTTTTTTCCCTTTTTATGTCATGTAGTGATGTAGATAGACTTATTTACATGTGTTGTCTTTATGTTATCGATCTTAAGAAATTAATGGTCAGGACTCAGGGATAGTTCTAGCTAGAGGAAACTTTGCAACACAGAAACGCATATGTACATGATAGTAACACTAATTCTATTGCAACACAGAAACGCATATGTACATGATAGTAACACTAATTATATTGCATTAATTATCTTCAAACGTTATTTATCACACAATAGAATTTTATATATACATGCATTTTTATTTTATATATGTTAACAGGTTTGTTTGTTACCAAGTGTTGATCTCTATATTGGTTACGTGGCTCGCGTGGAAACAAAGGTACTTTGTTTTTTTTCTTCTAACCGGTATTTTGCATTCATTAAGAAAGAATGCACTCTTCTAATTAAGTTAAGAAAATTGTTTCAAACTTTTTTAATCTGCATTATTTGTTTTTGTCTACATCATATGAATTTAAATTCATATTAGTTATAAGATTTTGTTTTGTACATTTTGTTTGTTTATGGGATTTCAAAACTCCAAATTTATGCTAAAATTTTAAATTTTCTGAGGAACATTTCACTCAAATGTCCCTCCAGCAATAGAGTAAACTGTTTTTCATTTAAAATGATTTATTTTTGTATTAAAGAAGAATCAAAACTTAACAAAAAAATTCTTAAATTTGTTAGTTTAAAGATACATAATTTTGTAAAAGAACTGAATTTTAAAGTAGATAATTTTCTTTTGACTAAAAGGATGGTTCGAGATAGGGAGAACGGCCAATTTATGCCTTAACAAAGACAAATAGTACCGATTAGTTTTCAAACAATTTTGGTGTGCGAATTCATACACAAACTCTTAAATATTTGAATATTCAAATATACATGTACTATTTGTTTTTAGCCGAAACGATCCGATTTCCGTTAGTCAACCACATTCTTATTACCAAAGTATGTCTAGCTCAGTTGGTATAGTGCAAATACCTGAACCTGTGGTTGCGGGTTCAATCCCTTTAGTGCGATTTTTTTTTAAATCTAAAACCCATCAAAACGACGACGTTTCGATTTACATGCCAACTTGGATTTTCCATTAACAGTTTGACGGATTTGACTAACGGAATTCGGGTCAAAGTTGGTTTTGGCCAAAAAATTAGTTTGTGTATGAAAATTCAAATTATTAGAAATTTGGGTATGTATTTGAACACCAAAATTGTTCGGAAACTCATAAATATCATTTATCTGTGAGACATGAATTATAGCCATTCTCCAGTTCGAGATCTCTTAGACTAGAAACCAGAGGATTGTAATATGATTCTTTCTAAGCATAATTTGAATTCTCGATCTCGTATATAGAACTAATAATCTTTCTTATTGTCTTTTTAAACAATCGAAAAACTCCTCAATCAACCAAATGTTGTCTACGCTTGGTTTAAACGAAAATTATACCAAGACTAGATTCAATATATAATTTGGTTGCCACACATTATCTAAACCAAAATTCTCAAAAACTGAAAAACCTTGAACCAAAATCAACTAAAAATAAAACCAAAATTGAATACCCAATACATACACATAGATCCATTTTTGTTGAACCCTCCAAAAGAGATTGGCCACTCAACCCCTCTAGACTTAAGCCCTGCATAAAAACAAAAAAAAATCACCAAATACATGATATATTAGCAAAGGTTTTTACTATATAAAACACATATCTACACAATTAACCAATTTCAAAAATTTTAAAATATGTTTATATAATTTCTTCTTTTATATACGAATTGTTTTTCTGCCGAAAACCAAACTTATCCCAATACCTTTTAAAAAAAAAAAAAAAAACTTTTTCGCAATTTAAAATAAAAACTAATGTTTTATATTACTTACGTGGAGCAGTCCATGCTAGAGGAGATAGGGAAGCTGAGATGTGTGCTGCAAAGAAGAGGAAGCTCTTGGATCTTATCAGCCAACATTGGAGGCGTATAACCTCTCGTCATCATCTCAACACAATTACACAAAAGCCTCGGATTCTCTTTTTTGTGTTTCGCAATTATGTTAAGTTTTACGATGTGGACACAACATTTTTTACCGGGTTTGTAATAATTCCCCGTGAGAAATTCTAGACAATACGAAAAATAATCATATGTGTATGCACAAAATGGTACGTACGAGTGAACCTGAATCATTAGCCTAGTGTGATCGGAGATCACGAGAAGTACTAGTAGTGAAAGCATGACTAATTTATCCATTTTATACTTCAAATTAATTTGATTAATATGTATAATTAAGAAGAAGTATATATAGTGTTTAGGTCACGTTTATTTCATGAACTTGTAGGTTTTGTTGATGGTTGGGTCAGTTTATACGTATATACCAATGAAAAAGAACAATACAAATCGAATGAACCTTGCTAGAGGGAAATTATAATTATAATAATTACTAATACTCGTAGTCTATTTAAATTTTTTTTTTTTTGGATTACCACGAAGTTTTGAATTGAAACCCGTAATCCTTCCATGCCCGAAACCACAACATGTAATATTAGTTTTGTCCCAAACATCACTCGATCTTATGACATTTAGGCTTTGTCTAAGGTATTTTTTCACCTGAGCTAATGACTCTTGGTCTATTTTAAATCTTTTCCAGAACGTTTATTAAGTTTGATAGATTCAACCGTTTGATCAACTAATTAAAACATGTATATTAGTCTTATTTAAATAATAGGACGAAAACTGAACTTGTTAAAAAAATATGTAAAATATAAACATTTATTGCTCAAAATGATCTTATTCATAATACATACGTATAAGCTGCTATATTTTTATAGTTTACATATATTAATGGAAACGATCTATTTCTCCAAGAAGTTTCATATAATATAGATCTCCCTAGAGTTTGATTCTAATTCTATTTTCTCACCTACTCAAAGTTCAAATCTTATTTCCCCACGAAATCAAAGTTTCAAATCTATTTACCCCAGATATCGGTTATATCGGTTAATGTTATAAACCAAACATAAACCGAGCAAACCAAATCTTAAACCAAATTAAAATCGGATTCCAACAAAAACTAACCCAAAACCCGACCCGGTAATGACCCGACCCAATTTTTTCTTTCACCCAATTTTTTTTTTCTTCTTCTCTTGTGGTCTCTCACCGTCGATTCCTTTTTCTCCTCCGGGGCGAAAGGCTGATAAGCCACTTTTTGGAAAAAGATTATCTACTCTGCCACCAATTAATTTGACTGCCACTCATATAATGAATTTCCATTTATACCCTTCATTAATCTTATCAAAATAATTCATTTAATTATTACATTAAAAATAAAACCAAATAACCATTGATTTTTTCTTCTTCTCGTTGATTCCTCACGTGAGCCTTCCATCTGCGCCTCCACCTGGGCTCCGCTTCCCTCCTCATCCTCCTCCTCTTCAATCGGTTTCTTGTTCTTAGCCTCTCTCTCCTCCGCCATTGTTGAAGTTTCAAAAGCTCGTTCATCTTCTTAGGTACAGTCTCTTGTTTTTGGGGATTTCCCAATTTAGGGATTGAATTGAAACCCATTGAATTTGCGAAAATAGCTTGTTTTGGTATGAACAATGGGTTGGTAACCAAGTTTGATGGGACAATTAGGTCTTTGCATTTGTAATTTGTCGATTGTAGCTGTTGAATCGTAGTGATTTTTAGGTAGATTAGAATCTTGAGTTTACCAAATCTGCTACGAGATATTTAATCTCTACGATGGTTCAACTGGTACAAATGGTTCAACTAAGAGATATAGGACCACTGGTACAAATGGTTCAACTAAGAGATATATGACAACTGGTACACGTGGTTCAACTAAGAGATATAGTACCACTGGTACAAATGGTTCAACTAAGAGATATAGGACAACTGGTACATATGGTTCAACTAAAAGATATAGGATAACTGGTACAAATGGTTCAACTATGAGATAGCTAAATGAGTATTTTGTATTCTATTTACATGAGAGAATGAGCATCAACATACATTTTGATTATGGTGGATACTATTCACAGGACGGGGACGGGGATGAGTATAACTGGATTGCAAGAAATTCTACGTACGCTATATCGTTTAAGTCCTTATCTTTGGAGGATATAACTTATTCAGTCTTAGTAGAGAATATATGCAGGAAGATTGCGATAGATAAAACAACAACGAAGCTGAAATTGAGTTACATTCCGTTGGTATTTAATCCTCAGAGGGAGTCATATATTTCTGATGACGAGGACGTTTATGTTTATCCATCGACATTGGATGATAAGCGACTTAGATCTGTTTTGCATGTGGAGGTAATCAAAGATTTGGAAATAAATCAGAGGGAGGAGCAACTGTCAAGAGCGGAGCAAGAAAGTTCATTTGGTGTTAATTATGGGGAGCTTGTTTCAAATGGCAGAACTGATGATGTAGTTAATGTTGGGATCCTTACTATTTACAGAGGTGAGGAAGCACCAGAACAACGTAACGAGCCGATTATTGAAGAGCCGATGGAGAATGATGTTAATGAAGATTTTAATATTGTATCACGTGATAATAATGGTTTGGATGGTATGCATGACTATGTTGAGCTACCATGTTCTGTAGAAGAAAGTCAGTATGTTGAAGAATGGGAAGATGGTTCGGGTCTTGAATTAGGTCAAGAATTTAGTTCTAAGGCGGCATTGCAAAATTTGGTTGACAGAGCTTCACATAAGAACTGTTTTGGTGTCACTACTGTTAAGTCAGATACGAAGCGGCTGATGCTACAATGCCGTCAAGCGAAGCAAGGTTGTAAATGGTATCTAAGAGCTACGAAAATTAATAAATTAGATAGTTTCAGTGTTAGTATACAGAAAGATGCACACATGTTCCCGGGCTGTTGAGAGTACAAGCAGTAAAAGAAAGAAAGGTACTCCAGAATTAGTAGCATATATTCTGCATGAAGTCTATCCAGGTCAGTTCAACACCCCAGCTCCTAAAAATATTGTCGGTATTGTTCAAGGAAGAATTGGTCTGCATGTGTCATACTCTACCGCCATCAGAGGCAAAAAACTAGCTGTTAGCGATGTCCGGGGCAGTCCTAAAAAAAGCTTTAGGATATTGTATTCTTATCTGCACATGTTGGAGAAGGTCAATCCCGGTACAGTAACAAGCGTGGAATTGAATGCAGAGAATAAGTTCAAGTACCTTTTCATCGCTTTGGGCGCTAGCATTGAAGGGTTTAGAGCAATGAGGAAAGTGTTAGTTGTGGACGCAACTTTTCTTGGGACTGTATATGGTGGTATGTTAGTTTTTGCCACAGCTCAGGATCCTAATCGACACCATTACCCTGTTGCGTTTAGTGTAATTGATGGCGAGAATCATGTTAGTTGGAGGTGGTTTTTCGAAATGTTAAAAACTGTTTTACCAGATGATCCTGAATTGGTTTTTATGAGTGACAGACATGGAAGCATCATCAAGGCAGTGTGTGAGGTGTACCCGAGCGCTCAGCATGGACATTGTATTTGGCATTTGTCTCAAAACGTGAGAGGAAAAGTTGAAAATATCAACAAAGATAAGGTTGCTGAGAAATTCAGGGATTGCGCGCATATTTATACTCAGGCTGCGTTCAACAGAGAGTATGGTGATTTTAGGAGTAGGTATCCAAAAGCCGCTGCGTATCTGGATAAGAGTATAGAGGTGGAAAAATGGGCAAGGTGCTACTTTCAAGGAGATAGGTACAACATAGACACAAGCAATTCCGCTGAATCTCTGAACAGCGTGTTTAAGAAAGCAAGGAAGTACTCCCTCTTACCTATGATTGATGCGATTGTTGAAAAAATTTCGGAATGGTTTAACAAGCATAGGAATGAATCTGCTGCTGCATCGTACTCAAAGAAAGTGGTGCCTTTTGTGGAGAACCATTTGCACACCCTCTGTGAAATTGCAACGCACTTATTGGTGACTAAACTACACAGTTTCCAGCTTGAATACAGCGTTATTGGACTTGACGGAAAGACTTATCTGGTAGACTTGTTAAAGAAAACTTGTTCTTGCAGATGTTTTGATATCGACAAATACCCTTGTGTCCATGCAATAGCCGCAAACATAAAAGCCATGCGGAAGGAAGGGAGAACAACGAATATTGAAATCTATGATTTGTGCTCGAGCTATTACTTGATTGAAACGTGGGCATTGGCATATTATAGAACGATTTATCTAGTGCCGCATGAGTCTGAGTGGAGTATTCCTGATGATATTAAAGAGTTGGTCGTCTTACCACCGGATTACACCAAAAAACCGGGAAGAAATCAAGAAACAAGGTTTCCCTCGACCGGAGAACGTCGCCGAAAGACGAGTAACAAGTCAAACCCTATCATAAACTTAAATAGGTGGTTGCCGCCGGAATGTAGCAGGGAAACTTAATTTGTGGCTATGTATTTGTATTTCTCGGTTTGTAATGGTTGTAGAGCAAAGGTACAACTGGGTCTTTTAAGGTTCAACTATGACCATTTTTGTTTTTTTTTTCCTCAAAAAGAACAACTCGTGTTTTTTTTTGTATTCTATAGTGGTTTGGGCTTATGGTATGCATGTCTATGTTGAGCTACAATTCGTGTTTTTATTTGTATTTATTTATGATAAAAAAAATACATATATTTTTTATTTGTATCTATTTATGATTAAAAGAAATGATTAAAATTATGGATAACATGAATTAATACATATATTTGTATTTGTATATGTATCCAAGACACATATAAAACTCAAAAGAAATGATTAAAAATATGTATTCAATAAATCATATTATTGTTTCACATCAAACACAACTTATACTATAAGGAATACATTAGTAATGTTAATCATGATGGAAAAGAAACAAAATATATGATTTTGCACACCTTGTACTATGAAAACTTCCTAAATAACCATTTAAACTCGAAAATCATGTGGACAACTACAACGTAATAATTTATATTACGGTTCAACTACAAAAACACTAAATTCGCAAAAGTACAACTATTAGGAACTTCGTACAACTGGACATATAGGTACAACTATGTGTTTTACACATGAATTGTTTATAATATTTCATTGTCGTGATAGTTTCATTTCATTTCCCCCTAAATAATTCAGATTCCCCCTACATAATTTCATTTCATTTCCCCCTAAATAATTCAGATTTCCCCCTAAATAATATCATTCACTTTTCTTCATTTCACTTTACTTTGTCGAGAGAGAGAATTCCGAGAGAGAGAGAACACGAGAGAGAGAATACCAGAGAGAGAATCCGACAGAGACAGAATCCGACAGAGACAGAATCCGACAGAGAGAGGGAAGCCCATCGCGAATCTGATTTTGCAATCGTATTAGGAAGCCCATCGTGAATAATTGCAATCTGATTTTGCAATCTGATTTTGCAATAATTGCAATCTGATTTTGCAATCTGATTTTGCAATAATTGCAATCTGATTTTGGTGTTTGTTTGGTTATGCAATTTGATTTTGGTGTTTGTTTGGTTATGCAATTTCTGGGTTTGACAATATTCAATGATTTTTTCCATTGACCCTCAGCCTCTCCATTGTTGTGTTGAAGAGCGCAAGGCAAAGATTGCTGGATTGAAGAAGTTCTGTGTAATGCTAATCAGTTGAACCTTGTTGTCCCCAACATTTTGTTTACAGTTGAACGTAGTAGTCCTAGTTGTACCCAACTCAGGAACTTGTTTGAAGTTCTGTGTAATGCTAATCAGTTGAACCTTGTCGTACCCAACATTTTGTTTACAGTTGAACGTAGTAGTCCCAGTTGTACCCAACTCAGGAACTTGTTTGAAGTTCTATGTAATGCTAATCAGTTGAACCTTGTTGTACCTAATTATTGTGAAACAAGTTCCACATACGATAAATCTCAAACCTGTTCCACAAACCAGTTCAACAAAAACATACTAAAACTAGTGGACATTCAAACAAGTTCCACAAATAAGAAATTAAACAAAAACATACTAAAAACATACAAAAACATTATTTTTTACCATCTGCCCAGTTTTTCCAAAGTACATAAACCAAACATTCTTTTTACCATCTGCCCACTATCCAACCACCTTACTTCTGCAAATCCCTACTTTTCCGTTTATTCTGCCCGGCTGTAAACGGTGACTTGTCAATCGCCGTTGGTTGCCTTAGCCGCTTCTTCCCAGTTTCTATTATTAAGCCATTGTCGATCTTCTCTTTCACCTTCTTCTTCGCTGCCTTCTTCTTCGCTTTCTCCTTCTTCTTCCCGTGTCCACGTTCCTCTTGTTTTTTCTCCTTCTCGTTCTCCTTCCCGTTCTCCTTCCCCTCACCTTCTTTCTCACTTATATCCACAATAATTGGAGGACTTGGGTCAGGGACTACACTACAACCACGAATAGCCAAACTCATTGCATGTGAATCCCTTGCTTGAGAACCCATTGCATAAATAACACTGGGTGTCCCATCATGCATTTCCTGGTAAGGTTTTTCATGTGCCTGCGCTGCCACAAAGTTTTGAAGTTCCACCACTTTCAAATCTATTTGACCAAGCTTCTCCACCACTTTCACATCTATTTCACCAAGCTTATCCACGAGTTTCTGAAACCCTTTCTCCATCGCTTCCTTTACTACTGCGAGAATAGAAGCAGGTACTTCAGAAACATTCTCATTCTGAGGGACTTCATCAGCATTCTCCCGAGAACCAAAGTCCTTTTCGTACAGATCTTTCCACCATATCTTCTTCCTCTGTACGACTAGACGTTGTCTCCAACTATCAACGATTGGATCAATATAACCTATCCCATCATCAACATCATCTATGATGCGCGCCAAAAGAGCTTTCTCATCCGAGTCCGGTTCCAAGATGCTAGTAATATCCTGTGAATATCAATAAATTTAACATAAAACCAAACTCATAACAAATACAAATATTACCAATTATGTTTACAAACTCTAACCTTAGTACTTCCAAGCGCTTCATTTATGGCTTCCAATGGAAAACCTTTCATGCAATCTTTGGTGAACTTGTGCTTGCACATTCTTGGACACTCCTTCTCTGCGGGTACAACTTCTCGAAATTTGCGTCCAATACGTGGAATACACTCAAATGCCATAATCTACAAATGGAGTTACAATATCTCAGTGTTAAAATCGAGCATATAACTAGTACTCTAATACTTAAAATAATAAAATATTCATATAGGGTTACCTCCAGAGGAACAATGAATCCAGAAAAAGTTGTTTGTGCTTTTGGTTTCACGGAGCCTTTCATGTTCTTCAACACACACCGGATCCCTTCCATACAATCATCGAATGTATAACACCCCCACGGAAAATTCTCACAAGCATTCAAATCATCCACAACACTTAGAAGGAAGGAATCTATGTTTCCATCAGCCTTAGACTTTGCCTTCACTACCCTACTTAAGAAATACAAGATAGTCAACTTATGCCGGTCTAGAGAGCTTTCTTCCTTCATTTCGTCCAGCTTCTGTTCCACATCTTTGATTTTAATTCCGTCTTTCCTACCAAACACATTTTCTACAAACTTCAGATCCCTCCCCAATTCCTTATAGTTGTTGGGGTAGTCATGGCAGCCAAATCCGGTTAACAGCGCGTGCTCTCTCATGGAATACCTAATAGGCACTCCATTCACCACAAACCAACACTCTCTTTGCATCTCCGTACAAGCTGTGCGAAGCAGAAGCATCAACATGCCTTGAATCATGTGGTTTGGCTCCTTAGGCATGTGGAATATATGCTTAAATTGAGAATGATTTTGGAACCATTTCAGTTCTGCTGGAAATTTCTCTATGTATTCCACTATCTGGGTCACACTACACCTAGTTCCTATCTTACAACCCTTGGTGTATTCAGTTGGACCAAAGAAAAACTTCTCGGGCTGCAGTGGTTGGGAATCATCATCATCGGTATCCTGCAAATTGTACTAGTTGTTTCAGAACCACCATTTCTACTTTATAACTATTACTCCTAACCGACAGAACGAAAAAGGAATGATTGTTTTAAAAAAAAATACAATCATTAAAAAACCGATTAGTTCAATAAATTATAAAAAGAACTCTACAATTTTCTAAAACGAATTAGTTCAAGTACAATTAATACTATATGTGAAAAGAAAAGTCTAATTTCAAATTTTATCTCATCACCAAGCCTAATATTAACCCACACGTAAAGAACTTTAAATTTGAATAGGCAAGAAAACAAAAATTATCGAATGCCACAAGACATCCGTATGTATAGTGAACCGCGCAGGCGCAGCCACTAGAGTAGTGAGATGGTCGACTAACCCTCCGAAATGGTGAGGAGTTACTTATAAATGCAAAACTGTCACTCGAAAATTTATCTCATAAAAGGACTCTTGGAATTAGGGTAAGGACAAGGAGATGAATGAGAATGATATAATCTCAGAGAGAAATAAATAAACTAGTATGAATAATAGGCATATGAAGATACAAAGACAGCATTTATCGGAGTTATGTCCTTACCATTCCCATCATTCTTAATCTAATTTATATTATATACCTGGTCCATTTCAAGAGCATCAACGTTTTCATCCTCTTCATCAGATTGATTAGAATTACTCACTTCTTCCTCTTCATCATCCTTTTCTTCCTCTTCAGTACCTTCATTCGAATTACTCACATCTTCCTCTTCATTCAACGCAGTATCTGGTGCTTCTGTGGGAGTTGCTTCTGTTGGATTACTCACACCTTCCTCTTTATTCATTTTACTGAAATAAACAATGAGAAATCACAACTAAGTATAGAGAAGACAACATAACAATTTGCTTTTGTTAAACCATCTAATTCGAACTGGTTTTATTAACTACAACTGAGACCGGAGTTCCTTGGTCGTGGTCGAACTAACGAAAATGAGAGGAGGGAGGGAAAAAGAATCTTACCGGAGTTCGCTTGGTCGGCAAACCCGATGGAGGAGAAAAGCGACGGAGGAAGAAAGCAACGGAGGAGGAAAGGAGACGGAGGAGGGAGGAGGGAGGAGGGAGGAGGGAGGAGGAAAGGCGACGGAGGAGGGAGGAGGAAAGGCGACGGAGGAAAGGCGACGGAGGAGGGAGGAGGGAGGAGGAAAGGCGACGGTTCAACGACGAGGGATCGGGATCGAGATCGGCGGCAAGAGAAAATAGGAAACGACAATTCTCAGATTTTTACAAAATGAAAATGAATTTTGGGAATTAGGGTATCCGTAATTTTGAGACCGGGTTATCAGATTTCGGGTCGGATCAGCGGATACTTCAGGTTGGGTTGGTAATTATCGTTTTTTACCAAGGTTTTTTAGACTTTGACATCTTATTTTTATTTAAAAGAAATGGTAAAACAAAATATAAAACATAAGGGTGGCATACGGGATCATTTTGTCTTAGAAAGTGGCATACGAGACATTGTTCCCTCCGAGAGAGAGAGAGTCGATTCAATTTCACATCTTCTGGAAAATTTTCAAATTTTTCTTCATTTCATGTATTAAATTCGATTTCCCATTAATCAAAAACATCTTCTTTCCCGTGCCCAGAGCTCAATTTCCTCCTATTTGATCGAGTTTCGGCTATGTCTCAATCGAAGGGATAGATAGAGAAAGAGAGTCAATTCGATTGCTCATCTTCTGAAATTTTATTTCTTTGAATTTGATTACCCATTAATCAGAAACAGCTTCTTTCCCGTGCCCAATTTCTTCGAATTTGATCGTAATCCGAGTTTTTTTTCGTGGTTCTTGAATATCTCTCTCTCTATAATCTTTCATGTCTTCTTGTCTTGTCATGAACATAACATAATAATTCTCGATAGCTAATGATTAGTGATTCTGATAAATTTTCCATCTTTCTCGGAAAAAAAAAAACAAAGAAGAAAGCTCTCTGTCTTTTTTCTGTTCAAATCCCGAATTCATCGGTTTTTTTCTAACCTGATTTTCAGAACCAGATTCTGGAGAATTTCTTCTTCCATTGATGGGTAACTCAAAAGACAGGATCAAATTCAACGTTGGTGGTCGAATCTTCGAAACAACATCAACGACGCTCGCAAACGCAGGTCGCGATTCCTTCTCCGTTCTTCCTCGGAGACGGCGGCGAAGCCATTACAGATGCGATCGCAGAGCTTCTAAGCCCAGTGGGACTTCTCTTACCCCCCATCGTCCTCCTCCTCACCATCCAGTTCTTACTCTACAACCGGTTCTCCATCTTCGGCGGAGATGATGATTCCGACGACTGATGCGGCGGGTGTGGATTAGTTGGTTTCGGGTGGGGATTAGACTAGGAATGGGTTGTGTAATCGGGTTTAGTTCATTGAATTGGATTGTAATTGGGTTATGTTTGGTTTTAATAGGTTTTTTCGGTTTATATTTAATTGGTACATAGTAAACCGAGTTAAATCGTAGTACGTAGGAAAATAGGTTTCGAACTTTGATTTTGTAGTCAAATAAATTTGGAATTTTGATTTCGTGGAAAAATTTGGAAAATAGAATTCAAATTTTGATTAGGTGGAAAAATATAACTAGATTCAAACTCTGGGGGATCTGTTATTATATGAAACTTATATGGGAAATAGATCGTTTTCCTATATTAATCAAATCAAATTGACAATTAATATTTATGTTTCTGTTAACCCATTATATTTTTTGAAAAATCTTAAGTTCTTATTAACGCATATTAGAGAGAAAACAACTTATCTCAAATAAACGATCTAATTCGTAACACATAAATACGACTAAAAGACTCAATTCAAATTATTCTTCAAAAAAAAAAAAAAAATCAATTCAAATCGTCGTAAATCTCTATAAATATGAAATACGTGGTTCACCACTAAATTCATAAACCCTACACCTAAAAAGTTTGTTTATTTGTATTTTTTTAACTAGAAACTAATTTTTTATTTGTTAAAATCCGTATGTTATATTTCTAAATCATTAATTAAATAACGTAATGTTCTAATTAGGATTTATAATCATAAATCAAATAAATCAATTTTTGTAACAGAAATTTCTAAAATCAATATTAAAATAAAACAAAATAGTTATTAAATTTCCAATCCAATCCAATAAACTAGAACTTTTGTATACCAAACAAATTAAGTAATTAACGAACGACAGTTACGACTTGCGACACTGTCATATGAAAGGAGAAAAGAGAAAAACGACTGCGTTTAGCGAATTGACGATGTTAGACTTGAAACGACGCCGGTTCAAAGTGATCTAAACTCGGAGCGTCAAAATAGCCGTTAAGAGACCAAGATGAAGAAGAAGAAGAAACAAAGAAAGAAAGATAAATTGGCCGTTGGAGAGACTCTTTCAAAAAGATTTTTGATCGTTCGTTTTTAATAACCTTCTTCTCTTCTTCCCCCAATCATTGAATCCTTCAGATGCTTCTTCTTCTCAATCGCTCAATTTCTCTCTCTCTCTGTGATCTGTGATTTTTTTCGCCGGAGTGATGGATACGACGACGGAGGAGCAAACCGCCACTTCCGTGACGAAGAAGATGATAGATGAGAGTTACGAATTCACGGCGCCTCAATGGTACGATTTCTTAAACGAAGAGACGAAGGGAGATAGACAACAATCAGAGCTCTGGTTCGAATCAGCGATTTGTTATGCTCCTTCGCGTACGTTTTCTTTCTCGATTTTTCAATTGATCTCAAATCCGAGGATCTACGACTTCGTTTTTAGTTTCTCTCAATCGATAAGATTGGAGTTAGGGTTTAGGTTATTTCTTCATTTATTTTTCTGAGCTGCAAGAAGAGAAATGATAATTGATTCCATTTTGAGGAATTCTGATTGATCTCAAATCCGAGAATCTAAAACACATACAAAGCTTATCCAAGTTTGTTCTCTATACTTTTCTTCTCTGTGCAGCTTCGATTCCCAGAATCAAAGCGAGGAGATCATTTAAGGTTGAGAGCATGTGCAACTTCAGTGAAGAAGAAGAAGAAGACAAACACTTGAAAGTAATATCTTCAATTTCGTGAATTATTTGCTAGCTTGAATCAACTTAAGTTTTGCTTTCTCTCTGTGTGTAGGCTAAAGAATCATCGGAACCACCAGCTGGAGATACTTTTTCAAACCTGACAAACAAGGAAGAAGAATGCACATCTAAAGCATCAAATAAGAATGACAACAAGAATCAGAACAACACCACCACCACAGAGATCCAAGAACACGATAGGTTATTATTTACTCTTCTTATTCAAGAGATTTATATCTCTGTTAAGCGATGAGGGAGTAACACACATTTTCGTTATATGTTCATTCAATAGTTTCCTCGACGACGATGATGTTGATGAGCATACGGATAACAAAGAGAACATTCTTCCATCACAGACTCAAGTTTACACTCCTAAACCTCTAATGACTAACACTAAGAAGCATCAAACTGCTACAAAGAACCGGTCTGTGCTGATGCCGATAAAACAGTCACAGTCGTCACAAGCCAGAGGCACTAAGCAGAAAATCATGAAAAGGTAGCTTTCATTGTTTTAATTTGGTTTTTCGCGCTCTTGATTGGTAGATGTTGTGTTGATGATGACTCTCACTGCAGGGAAACGAATTTCAAAAACATAGCTGGAACTTCCAATCTGGTTCAGGAAAACCAAGCCATCAAAAGGCAAAAGCTTGATGGAGGTAAATCCAGACAGGTGAGTCATCTTAAACTATAATACTTGTTTCACTATCTCGCTGTTATGTGTTAATCTGAACCGTTGATTTCACTAGATTCTCAATCCAAAACCGACAACTTTGCCTCACAAGACAAAACAAGGTCTCGTCAACACGAGCTTCAGCTTATGCCCTTCAGTCACTAAGAAAACCCTGACAGAGAACAGAAAGGTGCATTGTGTTTCAGAGATGCGATCAAAACCTGGATAAACTGTTTTTAACTCTTTCTATTCACCTTTTAAGGTTTATGTCCGGGAGCAAATTACTCCATTTGTTTCAACTGCTGAATTGATGAAGAAATTCCAGACAAGCACAAGGGACTTGTCACTGCCTCATGCTAGTCCTTGTCTATCACAGGTAATAATATTGCCTCCATTCCGTTTTTTCTTGGAATTTCTTCAATTAAATTTCAGGACAGTGCTCTGCTTTTCCTTGTCCAGAACCAATCTAGGCTGACGACACTGACAAGGCCGAAGGAACCAGAGTTTGTGACATCTCAGCGAATTCGTCCTATGAGACTTAAAAGCACTTCAGAGCTTGAGGAAGAGATGTTGTCAAAGATGCCTAAGTTTAAAGCACGACCTTTGAATAAGAAGGTGATAATGCGCGGCTTGCACTCTCAATGTCTCTCTCCTCAGTACTACTTGGTGTCTGTAATTAAAACAACAGAGCTGCACAGAAATGATGAAGCCTGAAAACTAATAATGCACTTCTTCTCTATTTGACACAGATTTTAGCAGCTCCAGGTTTGCCTGCACCACAAAGGAGTACACCGCATCCTCCAGAATTTCGGGTAAAATACACTGATCAGACCACTTTCATCTGGAGGGAGATTCAAACACTCTGATCCAAAACATTTTCTGAGTGAGACTGTGTATATGTGGCTTAATTCTTACTGTTGCAGGAGTTCCATCTAGAAACAATGGCACGAGCTAGCCAGCATGCAGAGACATCTTCAGTAGTCTCGACGGAAATGTCTAAGGTTATAGAGCTTTTGTTTTCCTGTTTTCTTATTTGAAAAACACTTGAGTTTTGACCTAACTCAGACATCTCTTGCTTTCTTCATCCACAGAAAAATGATTGGACGCCTCATCTAACCGAACCAAAGAGCCCTTTGCTTCAAACAATGCTGAGAGCTCGTCCAATTAAAGCAAAAACTTCTACTGAAATCGAGCAAGAGGAACTCGAGAAGGTGCCAAAATTCAGGGCAAGACCCTTAAACAAAAAGGTAACATATATATTCAAGTGGTTTAATATGTTACCTTTCAAGTTCTTCATTCGTCTCTTTAGATCTAATTCAGAATTATCTCTCAACCATTCCAGATTTTCGAAAGTAAAGGAGAGATGGGAATATTTTGCAGCACAAAGAAACATAAAACCATACCTCAAGAGTTTCACTTCGTGACAGATGAGAGGATTTCACGGCCTGATTCTGTTATAGATCTATTCGACAAGGTACTTTGACAAGTGCTAAGTTCTGCTTCTTTAAAGTCTCAGTGTCTTAATATAGCATCTCTTTGGCAGCTCTCGTTGAACTCTGAATCTTGCCGTGAAAAGCCTCTACAAAGGATCACTACACCAAACCCTTTCCTTCTTAGGACAGAAGTACGTAATATGATGAACAAAACCCTCTTTGACCTCAAAAGTAGCCACCATAAGGAATTTTGCTGAAAGATCTTTGATATGATTAAATCCAGGAACGAGGTGCTGAAAAACAGAAGAAGTTTGTGAGAGACGTCATGCATGGTCAGTTAGAGGCTGAAAAGGTCAGAACTCCCAAAGCAACTCCATATCCCTACACAACCGACTATCCCGTGGTATGCATCCAAAGTTTCTTCTTTCCACTTCTTAGTCAGTTGTAAACGCGGACAAGTCTGAAAATTGTTCACTTTCCAATTCAGTTCCCACCAAAACCAGAGCCTAAGCAATGCACAAAACCAAAACCGTTCCAGTTAGAGAGTCTAGCTAGGCACGAAGAAGAAATGCGGAAAGAAATGGAAGAGAGGATGAGAATGGAGAGAGAAGAAGCCCAAAGAAGAGTCTTCAGAGCACAGCCAGTGATTAAAGAGTAAGCAATTGTTCTTTTTCCTTTTTTGTTATCAGCTTCCTCTACATTTTCAAATAGCTCGCAATGATTTGTATAATAAATTCACCACTCAGAGATCCAATACCTGTTCCGGAGAAAGTACGAAAGCCTCTCACAGAAATTCAAGAGTTCAACCTCCATGTGGACCATCGGGCTGTCGAAAGGGCAGACTTTGACCATAAAGTAAGACTATCTAAGTCGTTTCAGCAAATCGAAAGCAAGTTTTGTTGCAGAACGTCATGATTTCTCAACTAAATTGTTCTATTCTCTTTGGTACCAGATCAAAGAGAAGGAGATGATGTACAAGAGATACCGCGAAGAGACTGAAGCCGCAAAAATGGTATAATAATAGAGACAAATTTCTTTAAATTTACTGCCAAATATATATATATATATATATATATATATATATGTATCCAACATAATGAATGTTTTTACCTGGAACTTTGTCAGGTAGAGGAAGAGAGAGCTCTAAAACAACTGAGAAGGACAATGGTTCCTCATGCCCGACCAGTGCCAAACTTCAACAACCCCTTTTTACCTCAGAAGTAAGTTCTGATTCAAATCAGGAGTTGATTTCTTCTCTTCTTCTCTTGCTTTTTACCTACACTGAGTCAAAACTAAAAAAAACCGTATCAATTAAACACAGGTCGAACAAGGAGACGACAAAACCAAAGTCACCGAAGCTTAGAGTGATCAGAAGAATCGAGAGGAGAACCATGATGGCTTCTTCTACTCAAATGAGATAAGCTTATAGAAAAGTAAAAAGACTAAGCAACAACAGAAATTATTGTTCAACGCTTGAACCACAGCAACAGCTCCTTCTCCTTTGTCAGTAGTAAAATCTTCCTATGTTTTGAGACTTCATTGATATATATTATAGTAAAAAAAAAAAGATTTCCTTATAAAAACTTGCTCTGTAAATACTAAGCAACGTCTACAATGAGTAACCAAAAAAAAAAAAGTGACACAAATGTAAAACTCCATAGAATTTAACTACTAAAAAAACCAACTGAGATATATAATCTAGCAAATGGATAAACAAGCCCTGATCCATCTGTTTATATATATGTACGTTGTTTGCCACACGTCCTTCAGGCTCCAAGTTTCTTCACTCGGTTTGCTTTTGCCGGTAAGCTATGATCTACAAGGAACAAGCCAAATAAGGAAAAAGTTTAAGAAAGTTGAATCATACTTGGATTAGAACAATGAATAGATATATGGATTATTCTCAGTGACGCTACCAAATGTTGTTCATGGCTTGAAATGAAATCGACTTTGAGCCTTGACAGTGTTTCATTGTCTTCCAGACTTTGCATCTCATCTTTGGATGCTGCTGCTGAAGTTGAAGTCACTACAGGAAGATTCTCTGTTGCCTTATCTTCTCCTCCTAATTTTCTTGTTACCAACAATTCAACCTCTTCAGACTTCAAATGCATCTGAAGTGCCACAAACTGTTCAACATTGAGAAATCACAAGTATTTAGCGTATGTGAATGAAATTATCTTTGTTATTGAATTACGTTGAAGAACTTTCGCATCTATATATGCAACAAACCTTCTATATATGAAGTGAAAATTGAAGACTGACTACTTTCTACTGTGACAATTCTGATGTTAAGAGAGAGAGAGAGAGAGAGAGAGAGAGAGGAGTACTCACTTCACGGAGTTGTTTTACAAGCAAAGTGGGTCGGCAACAGATATATGGCTGCGGTAAGTCTGGTACACATTTTGTATCCAGTGAGACAAGTTTGAGATGAATATCCAGCTGCAGAGAGAAAGAGAAAGTTCAATCAAAATCCAAGATAACTACAATCTGAAACACGGGTCATCAAGAAGAAAGAGAATCATCTCTTCTTTTCTTTTGTACCTCAACACTGTTTCCATCTACGCTGCTGCGTATATATTCCACAAGTCTATTCACACGAGCATTCCTCAGACTCTTAATACTACCCCCTGGTGTATTATTCCCATGCCTTGTGTTACTCCTTGTACCGCCTCTTCCCCAAGCAAGTATCTCCGGATTCCACACAAGCCCGGGGGATATTCCTTTGCTGTCTCTATACACTTCTGTGTCGTTATCTGCGCAGTTACCATTGTTGTTGTTGTTTGCACCTGAAGAAGAAGGGTGTTGCGTTGAACGACTTGTAGACCGCTTTCTTCGTTTTCTCTGCCGGACTTCTGCACCACGGTCATCTGACGACGAATCTTTGCCTCCTCCGTTGTTGTTATTATCGTCATTATTATCATCATCATGGGCTTCTAATGTGTTTTGTTCCATGTTTCTGCAGTTCCTTCTCCTTCTGGAGCCACTAGCATTACGCTGTGCTCTCATTAGAACTGCTGCCTCTTTACCAAAAGATCGTCTTTTCACAAGAGCCTCAGATTGTCGTTGCGATATTTGAGCTATAGATGCTTGAATCTACACAAAAGCCATAACAAGGTAGAGAAATATATTTTTAGAACATAGCTCCGGTAACAGTAAAAAAAAGGTAAATAACAACATTCTCCACAGCATAGATTGCCTTGGGTATCTGACCTGCTTATTACGAGCCTTATCATCTTCGTGAAAAGCCAATTCCTGAACAAAAATGGAAAGTATTTAGCAGAAGCAATCTCTCAGAAATAATAAAAGCCAAAAAAGAAAAAAAAAATGTTGATGCTTGACCTCTTCCTCATAACTATCAATATTAGTGAACAAGGCTGCTATTAAAGCATCAAATTTTGGGTCGTCTCTTAGAGAACGCCGGCTTGCACAATGTTTCCTGCAAGCAGGACATTCGTTGTTCCTGCAATAGCAAATTTCAGCTTAAATAAACTCAGAACAAAGCTTTATAAAAGCCAACACCTATGGATCCTAAGAGAATGATGGACATGTAACTGGAAATTGGCATAGAACTGAAGCAAGAAAAGAAAAGAAAACAACATAGATAAGACCCGAACAATTTAAAGGCATACCCCAATCTCATTGACTTATCAATGCATTCCCGGCAGAACCGGTGCAGGCATTCCATCACAGTCCTTGTTTTCTTTATAATTCCTGGAAAAAGATAAAACAGGAAACCTGTATCAGCCGGATGTAGCATACTGTGCTAGTGGAGCTTAAAAATAGAGTGTGAAGGACGAGCAGTGGTAGGATTATGAGAAAATTGGCAGTGTGAAAATGTCTGGAAAACTAATCTCCCTCAATAGAGACAAGTTTAAACATATTCTCTGCAAATCAATCATCTGCAAGACGACAATATGAAAAGACTCTACAGATTTTTATGCCGGCTGAAGATAGTAACAACTTTGGAGCTTGAAGATAAGTTTCATTCCCAAAAAGGATGCTGTTAGTGATTGACTTGAAATAGAAACATTCAGGAAGAGATTAAGTACCTAGGCATATCGGACACTGCACGTCTTTACGGATTTCCCCTAGATCAATATCCATAAATCTGAATGGTGAAAACCAGACATATGTAAACAACAAAAATAAGAATCTGTCTCAAGACAAAAGTAAAGCTGATTTTAACTGGAACTTCAAGATGGCTACACACTGACAGAGAATCAAAAGAGTTTTAAAACACTGTTGAACAACAAAGGTTAACTTAAATCGTTCTCAAGATCAACCTCCACAATAGATGCTATAAATCAAGCTAGAAACTCTACATCGTCTAACAACAAGAGCTGAAACAGTTTAAGGATTTTGAGCAGCAAGACGACAGTAATTACAACATGCAAGCGCTAAGACGATGGAATCATCAGATTGCTAAATCAAGCAGTGGAATTCTCACAAGTAATCGTTCCATAACAACTGTTTAAACAAAGAAACTGAATAGAGAAGAGAACCCATTACGGCAAAAACACATCTGGAGAGAGTGGAGAAGAGAAAGATACAAAAAGGGAAAATCGTACTCTGATTGGTCTCCTGATGTCGGAGATGAACTTTTTTCCTTAGAAACTGAAAAAAATGAGAAGCAAAATTCGATCACATGAACAAACACACTCTCACGTATATACACAACAACAAGCGTGATTTACGTTTCCACGAGTAGAAACCCGAAAATAACAACCTTTACCTTCTTCTTCCTCCTCCTCCTCTGCATCTTCATCATCATCATCTTCTTCTTCTTCGTCAGCTTCTTCTGCTTCGTCTTCTTCTTCTGCTTCTTCTTCGTCCGCTTCGTCGCGTTTCACTTCCTCATCGTCTCCTTCTTCATCGTCTTTCTTCTCAACCATCTCTTCTAGATCCTCTTCTTCGTTCTCTTCAGTTTCCGGGTTAAATCGGTCGCGTCGTTGGTCTTTCTTTTCCTCTTCCTCATCGGGAATCTCAGCCGCCGAGAAGCTCTTCTTCACAGGCATTGTAGGAGACAGTGATCTTCCACGAGCTCTGTGAAAGAAACAAAAAGGTTCCACCTTTCTCTCTCTCTCTCTCTTCTCTTCTCTTTCTACGTCTCTCTCTCTCTTTTCTTCTGCTGCGTTTGTTTTTTTGGTTCGGTGCCGATATAGAGAGGAAAAGGAGAATGAAATCGGACGAAGAAAAAGTTGTGAAATTTAACCCCTTTTTTTCAATTTCCTAATTTTCTTAATTAAATCGTATTATTATTGAACTCAAAACATAAATTGAGTTTCCTTTTTCTGCCTAATCCGATTATATCATATGCAATTGTCAAATTTAGAGTGTATAATATAAAAACTTTGTATTGCCTCTGATTAAATGGATTCAATTCTTTGGCAAATTAAAGTAATAATGGTTTTTTTACACTTTCTAATAATTTCTAGACTATCGGGGTGTTGGGTGATCGAAATAAAACATGAAGGGTCAATTTTCATTCTGACCTATAATAGTGGGGGCGTAAGGAAGAGGTTTCTAATTAACGGTGTGGGTCGTGAAAGGATAATTAATAAATCGACCGCTGATTAAAAATTTGATTAGACCACTTGCCCAGGCCATTTGTAGTGGTGTGATTAAAAAAGGATTAGGATCGTTAAACCAAATAAGAAAAGTGAGAACTTCTTTTTCTTCTTCTATCTACAAAACTAAAAAAGATTAAAAGAGAAATACGTAAAGATTGATTGTTTGTGCGTCGAGCATAATCTAGGGTCAAACAATGTAGAGTGCATATTCAACAGCAAAGTTGCTCTTTCTCTATGGTGGGAGCTTCATAGGGTCGATATATTAACTTTGGTTTTTGTGTGTTTCTTCTCTCATGTTGGTATCCAAACGGAAACGTGATGATTATGGGATATGATGAATGAAAGTTGTGGTAGTTACTCGGCTAATGTCACAATCTTCAACTACTTCAAGAATTACGACATTGAAAGGCCATGGGAATTAGGGTGGACATATGTCGAAGAATAAATCCTATTGAGCTTTGTGGTGGTGCTAAAAGCTTTAATTTGAGCGGCATATACTACTTTCGAGACAGAAATCCCTACATTAATCGCAGGTAAGCACACAACATTTTGATTGCGCGGATTTTGTGGACTTACCGCCACATGACGAGCGACTAGTAGTAGCAAAATGTAGCAAAAGGCGAAGTGATTTCTTCATGGTTTTAAGAGGCCGACCTTGCAAAAAACTCTTCTTCATTTCAGATTTATGTTGGTCAAAGTTGGATGAATTACCGGCATAATATCAAAATATAATATGCTTGTAGTTCATCCAACTTGACCACACCATGATGAGAATATTAGTGTGATCAATTCATAAAAATAACTAATAGTCTGGGTTATCTAAATACATGGAGGACAAATTGCAGACTCTCAAACTGTAAAAAAAAAAAAAAGATAAAGAACCACTATCATCAAACTATGTTTTTTTGTTTTCTTCAGTTTTTGGTGTTTTCTTCTCTTTAAGCATAAAAAGTTTTAATGTTTTAAGAAGATTGTGTTCATGTGATGCAACTATATATGGTAACAAATTTAGTGTTTTTGTTGGAAAAAAAAATAGTTACTAGTATTAAAGAGAAGTTGATATGCCGTCTGCATGTGAAGATCGAACCTATGTTAACAGCCAAAGTTCTACCACTCAGCTAAGACAGCTATTTGTCTCGACATAAAACATTTCCTCTCAAAGTTGGTTTAGTCAGAGTTGGATTTAAGTTGATTGATTTAAATGCAGAGAAATTTATTAAATTTGTAGAAAGTTTTGAGTATTCAAAAAGTTTAGTTATAAGAACTTTAAGAATCCAAAAATATCCCTGCTAATTTCAAAGCAGTGTTTGATAAATAAAATTGTGAGGAACTTTTGTTTTTTGCAAAATTACGAGGAATTCATGTCCTAATAACACTAGATTTTAATAGAATCACAAAATCAATAATAATTAAAAGTTTTGAATAAAAAGAGACTCTGTATAGAATTTAAAAGTTTTCAAACCAATAATAATAGATTTTACTAATAATTTAAGAATTCATAAACCAATACGAATAAAATCTATTTTTTATAAAAAATCTTTAAAAATCCATCTACACATAATCATTTAAAAACAAAAGAATGGGCCTAAATTGGGTCTAAGACTGAATAGAACCAAGCCATGCATGTGGCTATCAGATTTTTGTTTGCGATTTTGGTTGGCAATACAAAATCGTTTATGTCTTAGTCTTTGTTTAGATGACTTCTAATACTAAATCAAATTTTGATTTTGGTAATGGCTTTCATGTTGGTTTGTTTTGATGTATGTCGGTTTGAATGGGTAACCGGTTTCTTTCTCTTGAGTAGAGTCTCCTTCCGGCGATGTCCTCATTCATGGTAGTTCGGTCGGCTTTCATGTTGTTTTAGTGAACGTTTTCTAATCTGGGATCCTGGATTTTTGGTGTTGGAAACAGTGGTTGCTATGGAGTTTCGCTGGCCACCGAGTGATGTTCAAAGAGAAGGACTTTTAACTATCATCAACGGACAGTGCAAATGTTGACGCAACAACAATCAAACTTGAAAAAACCATTAGTTGAGAGGCCAGTGTCATCGAAAGAGGCCTTCGACATACGCAAGAATAAACGGAGTAAAAGCGGGAGCAATATAAAGTCTACATTATTATCAAGGACTCGAATACAGACTAATTGGTATCGTGTCGACATTCCAAAACATGTAACGGATGCAATGGTTTTTCCTTGTACGATATGGAAAGCAAAAAAAGCAATGCCAATCTGGCATACATATTGTATCAGAGTGAGACAAATAGAGAATAAGGAAAATAACAACCTACAATGTCTGTTAGCGTGTAAAACTTACATCGAAAGGAAGCAACGTTAAAATTCGATTCTTCTAATATTTCGTCTTCAATGTATGACGCATATAGCTGCTTTCGATGTTTTGTATTCAACTTTGTAATCTTCTTTGTATTTCAGTATTTTAATGAAATTCATTCGTAAAAATAAAAATTGGGTATAAGACTCTGAGCCTAACGAAGAGGAAGGCAAAACAAACATGGATCCGGTTTAGTTGATACATGTATCCAAACAGTCCCGAGTCTTATACTTGTATCCAAACAGGGTTTAAGATTTTGAGTCTTGAGTAAAACAGAGATTTTAGGGTTTCATCCCAATCTCTTATAAATACCTTACCTTCCGCTCCCTCACCTCATAGCGAAACCAATCTTCAATTTCCTCCGATTACTTCTTTTCGTTTCGCAATTCTTCTTCTTCCGCATTGTTCCTTTTCGCGAATTACTTGTGTTTTAATCGATTTTGGCTGAAGAATGTGATGAAAGTTGTCGATGTGTGATGATTCTTAAGATTCAATTGATCGATAAATTTTCAACTCGCTACGTTCTTTCTGATTCTTCATTGTCTTTTTTTTTTTCTTGTTTCTTTACCAATTTCCATAAATTTCGGGTTTGATCTTCAATTTTGCTAGAAAAGTTCCTTCAAATTTCACAGATCTTGGAGAAATATGATGATAAATCAGAAAATATCTTAGGACACCTTCTGACGCAGTTTCTGCGTATGAGAAAGACTTCTTATTCTGATTCTCCAAATGATCTTTTTTTCTCTTTTCAAATCTTTAACAAGCTATCTTAATAACTTTAGATCTTTTTATCTGAAAGAAACCATAGAATCTGAAAGCAAGTTTGTAACTTGAAAGAATAATCAGAAATTGTTCAAAAGAAAGAACAATAATATATGACATATATGTATATGTATATACACATCTCTATAATATATGAAGAAATGTATGTACACGAGATCAAACATATATGACGATGATGAACCTGTATATATAAATAATGTTATACACATCTATATGTAATCACAGAGCTGAGCTTTTTATAAGCCAACCAATCCTTTAATCTCTATTACAATTTTTTCAAAATCTACGAACCAGAAAAAGCTCTCATCAGACTCTTCTTTGATACAACAATAACTGGTTCTCTGTATTTTACCTCTCCCAGCAAAATACACATAAGCAAAGGACTCGGTTCAGTTTCTGGATTGTTTTGCTTTCTGTCTGGTGAATTCCTGAAGCTGCCGGTCGTGTTCTTCCAGCATCTGATCCACTTTACTTGGCTGAGCCAGCAATGGACCCGACATGTACATTTTGTTATCCCCAGAATCATACTGTATGTAAACACAGAGAGAAATAGAGAGAGAGAGATAAACAACAATGTAAGTACAGACAGTTTCTTGTCTGCAAAAGGAAGGAAAATAGAATCTCTAAGAACACTTACCCAGGATTGGTCTTTTGGGATTTTGATTTGCCTCTTACTGTGATCCATAGTGTCAGCTCTGGTGAATGCTCTCAAATCCTTACTTTGCTGACTCATGATTGGTTTATCTGAGGCAGTTGTGCCTACATTTGTAGCATAACCACTTTGTCCTGCTGAGTTAGCTCTGTATGAAGGTCTTCTAGGGGCTGCATTCTCCTTCACGTATGTTAACCGGCTGTGATTCCGGTTGTTCATCATCGGACCCGACTGAGAGACTCTTCCACTCGCCGGATTGTTGCTGGTCATGTCCTTTGTAATCTCCATTTGTCTTGTCGAATTACCCGCCACACAGGTTCTTAGATAAGGATTCTGTATTGGCCAACAATTTTTTATTTTTTTTTAGTTAAGATTCTGTTGGATCAGAGGCAACACCGAACCATAGCAGATGGAGCCTTTCTGTTACCTCCATAGCTTTTGTGAGTGATGTATTAGCTTTTACCGGCGGGATAAGTTTTCTTTCGTGCGATCGTCTTGTCTGAGAGTCTTGTCTTTCATGCTTCTCCTGGGTGAGTTGTTGCCTTTTCGCATCATCTCGGAGTTTAGCATCAATCTCTTTGCTTGGAGGATATTTTGGTAGAGAAGATGGATCACAAGCAAACGGCTCTGTTCTGAAGTACTGCTCCACAATAACTATGTGTTATCAATCATAATGCTTGAATGATCACAAAATAAAAAAATAACATCAAACATAAGTTAAACCAGCACCTCGCTCTCAAGAGCTCTAGCTGCAGAGCCTCTCCGATCGGGATCTATGGAGAGTAAAGCTTCCAAAAGTGAAAGAACATTCGCTGGCAAATCCTTAAACATCTCTGCTACACGTCTTCCATATGGAAGCGCGGGTCTAAACGCAGCTGAAGGTGGTAGCTTCAGTTTCCTCCAGTAATCTTCAGTTGGTGAACCACATAGCTTGAAGATTTTATGCAGTTGCTCTACCTAGAAATTATTAAATTAGATAAGTTGGGTTTTTAGCTAACTGGAAGATAAGTTCTAGATGGATTTACGAGTGTATGTACCTCGGTTTTCCCTGGCAGGATCGGTTTACCGGAATATAACTCGCCTAAGATACAGCCTGTGCTCCACATATCAACCCCAACACCATAATGACAAGCTCCAAGAAGAAGCTCTGGGGGTCGATACCAAAGAGTCACAACACGGCTAGTCAAAGGGACGCAGTTCTGTGGGTCGAAAAACGTAGCTAACCCGAAATCTGCTATCTTCAAGATTCCATTACTGTCAATCAGTAGATTTGAGCCCTTTATATCACGATGCAGAACACCGCGACTGTGACAATGATGAAGCCCGCTTAGAAGCTGTTTCATGTAACATTTAACCTAAAGCAGCAGAAGAACAAGTTGAGTTTGATACACTGAGAAAAAAAGGGTAGCGAGTGGCACGTAAAAAGAGTAGTAAGTGGTACCTGAGGCTCAGAGAACTTGATACCGGGTATTGAAGCAAGTCCGACGAGATCATGATCCATGTACTCGAAAACCAAGTAAAGAGAAGACGAAACAGAGGCGGTGATCAAGCCTTCTAACTTAAGCACATTAGGATGATCAAGCCTCCTCATTACTATGATCTCTCTAGCCATAAACTTAACACTTTCTAAATCGCTAAGATCAAACCGGACTCTTTTAAGCGCAACAATCTTGTTATAAAGAAGATCACGAGCCTTGTATACACTGCTATACGTACCTTGTCCAATCTGCATCCCACACAAGGAAGAAAACATTCATTAAAACGAGCTCATCATCGAAATCGAAAGACGGCGAAAAACACACACACAGCTTTACTTACTTTCTCCAATTTCTCAAAGGTACTAGCACGTCTTGGAGTCCAATCCACGAGTGCTTCACCAGCCACTGAGACTAGCCAAGCAGGCCATCCTGCAGCCACTTGCTTAACCTCTGCTTCCTCCTTTGGAACGGTTTCGAAACCGGGACGAACAACAACAGTACTAGGCTCTCTCTTCAATCCCTCAGGTCGAGTAACTTGATCTTGATCTTCATCTGTATCACCAATCTCGGAAATCTCCGGGTGCTTCTCAGAAAACCTACTGGAACTGAACTTTTCGGAATCAATCAACCTGACTTTCCGGTCTTCTTGCTCGTCTTTACTTTGGCTCGAATCATCAATCCTCGAAGAATTGATCCTCGAGGAAAAACGCTTCTCTGATGCTTCTTTCCTTGGTGGATGATGATGGTTTCTCTTCGGAGACTTCTTCTTAGAGATTATGCAACCCATGAGTTTCTTTCTGAAAGAAGAGAATCAACTCTTAGAACCCTAATTCATCCATAGCAAACACAACTCCAATTTCCCGGCGAGACCCAATTTCACCATCAGAGTGAACAACCCAAAACCTCGACACACTGCAAAACCACAGAGCAAAGAAACAAGAATTTAAACTCAATGCAAAGAGGAGAAAACCCAAAACCCAAGAAGACGGAATTCGAACTTGACCTTGGAGAATTCAGAGAAAGTGGAGATGATGAAGATGAAGATGATTGATGATCGATGTAGATGACTTTTATGGAACAGAGATGGAGAGAGGTGTACGCCGGAAAAAAAAGATTGGATTTTTCTTTTGTTCAGATTGGTATCATTTGACCGAAGAAACACTGCATCGACACAGAGAGAGAGATGTATATAAATAATGTATAGATACATTTGTATATATATATATATATACGTGTGATTGCACAGCCTATAACACAGCCGCCTCCGTCAACGGAGAGAGAATTTTCTCTCATTTATTTTCTTTGGCTAAATTAGATTACATTTTTTCTTTTTCTTTTTACTTTTATGGATATGAGTTAAATAGTCAAATTGTTTAATTGAGCTTTGTTTCCATAGTTTAATAAAACAAATTTTTACTCATTTTATTTCCCTTTTTATTAAATGCAAATATGAGTTTCCATGTTTCCTATTTTGCTCAACCTTGACTGTGGATATGGATATGATCCTGTTTGGGCTTGGGTAAGGCCTCATTGCATCTGGAGCACGCATTAGCCAAGTCTTAGGCTTTGCTATATATTAAGCCTGGAAATTCGGGTTAACCGGTTATTTTGGTTATTACGGTTAATGAAAATTTCACCGAATTCAACCAAAAAAATTACGATTCGGTTCGTTTGGTTAACGGATAATTCAGTTTAAAAATTTTCTACTGAATATAACCGAAATTTCTGGTTTTTGTGTTGAAATTCGGTTAAAATAAGTTAATTTTGGTTATTTTTGGTTAATACGGTTCGATTTGGTTATTCGGTTTGGAATTTTAAATACATGTTGGTAAATTTTGGTATAATCCGGTATAAGTCGGTTTGGAAAAAAAAAACGAAGTACTGAATTGATAACAATCCCGATTTTGAAAGCTACCGATCATTTCGGACCTCCAAACCGAATGGAAACCAAAAACTTCGGTTTGGCTCGGTTCAGTTTGTTCGGTTCGTTAACATTTCTAAGCCAACTATATACTGTATACTCATACTACTCTTTCATATTTCTCCCTTTTTTATTCTTTTTTTTTCGTTTTGGCATTCCTTCTTTGTTAGTTTTATCCGTTTTGTTTTGATTCACTCATGTTACACATTAACTAGGTTTAGGAACTAACAACGATCAGAACCGTTTGCCGGATTATAGTGTCGAGTCGACGCTTCTTTCAAATATCCCTAGGTGTAGGGGTTTTAGGGGGTGTGGCATGTGTCCCAGCCTAATTTTTTTCTTCCATAAGTTCATGTTAAAATCTATATAACATTTAGTCTAAGTATTAATTATAAAAAAAACATTTATGCACATGTTAAACTTTTTTTTGGATCTGCCCCTACCTAGGCGGGTATATATTCTACAAACTAATCAATAAATTGTTGTTTTTGTTTTTTGGATATGATGTTGTATCTATTTTATTTTGTTAAAGATAATATTCAAGAACACAAAAATGATGTTAAGTAACTTCTACAGTTTTTTTTTTAACATCGAATTGCTTTTTAATTTAAAGAGGATACAAAGTCATCATGTAGAGCATTAGTAATTACATTAGTAACTTCTATAGTTATTGAAGAACTTTTTTACTAAAGAGACGAATGAAGTCAAGTACGGTTCAAAAAAAAAAAAGTCAAGTACGGCTAAATTTTAAAAAGATTGAAAATGTTACACACTCTTTTGATGAATAAGTATAAGTATATATTCAAATTGAAAGAAAAAAATGAAACAACAAACTTGGCAAATTGGATAACATCCTTTTCGGAAGAACTAGTTTTCAAACTTGAGACTTTTTTATATCTTCAAACTTAGATAATAGAAACTTGAATTAAGGAATTATTAAAAAGGAAAAAAGAAAAGAAAAATGCTTTGTATTATCATAAATTCATGTCAAATATGTTTGTCATAGTGCTTCTGATTGTGTTTTGATATCTATGTTGAAAAAAAGAGACAACGACGCAAAAGAGAGACAACAAAGCCTTAATAATTTATTTTAAACACCAACCATACGGCCCACTCAATTGATTATTAATCATCTTGAAAAAATAAAAAATATTTGGTCAAAAAAAAATAAAAATAAAGTAACCACTTAATTTTAGCATAAACAGTACGCTTCAACGATGCTTGCTCCTGCTCTCACTGCTGTACATCCTGTCATGCAACAACATTAATAACCAAAAGTCCAAAACTATGTTATGTTCGTAATCATTAAAAAAATTGCAATTTAACTGTACAATATGTAAACTATTATATATGTTTTTTGTTTTTTTTACCAAATAAACTATATATATGTTCGAGATTGATTTCCACACTCTACACACACCCCGAAGAGTATAAAAGATGAAAGTAAACTTCATGGTCTCTGGTTTAATGAGATATGATTTACAAACAAAATAGTCAGAAGTTATTTAAATTCTAGTAGTTTTTTAGCTATGGTTAGGAACCAAATCGAAAACCGAAACCAAAGTGAAAATTTGTTCCAAACCGATTGTTTTATTATTTGAAAACCTAAAAACAAAAAAAACAAATCCGAAACGAATCAAAACCGATTTTAATATAGCCGAACCGAACCAAATTGGACCTAGTGATTATATATTTGGTTCAACTGAATTCAAATCGAAAATAAAACAGAACAAAAACGAATTTTATCAAACCGAATCGAACTCAAACGAATTACAGATGGTTTTAGTTGGTTTCAGTTTTGATAAAGCCATGAAACCGAAACCAACCGTAAATCGAACTATCCACTCCTAAGAAGCTGTAATGTTACTTATTTCTTGCTCATCATTAACAAATTGAATTTAAATAAAAAAAAACAAAATTTGATGTAATTAGTTACCAGTCATAAACCGTGGGAGAATTAGGATGAGAAGGTTTGTCAAAGACATTAGCACCAATCTCCCTAGTGGTCACATTACTTGCCGGATGAAACACACTCCTCCATACATCCACTTTCCGGCCAGATCCCGGTGTCACCGGAGTAGCCGGACTCGCCGGAAGAGACGCCAATCCTCCCACCGTTGTTCCTTCTAAGAACCACATATGTAACACTCCGATTAGAGAACAATATATATAGATGCAAACGGTTGTACATATGGTAGAATTGTGCATTACTTTGAAATTTTTATTTTACCCATTCCGCTAGTAAAAAAAAAGTGAACTGTTAACAAAATTTTAATAAATGATCTTCTACTATAGTCGGAACAAAACATTCTATTTATCATCCTTCTATTAATTCCTTAATGTTTACTATTCAAACCTATACTGTCATCAGACCCATCCCTTGATTAAAGCATATGAAACACATGATTTAGGCCACAAATGACAAATATATATATATATATATATATATATATATATATAAATTTTAAAAGCCACATGATTGATTATTCGTTAGTGAAACTGGTTATATAGGGTTTTGACCTCTTGGTTGTCTCAAGTTCGATCCCCTTGTTAGCATGTTTTTTATAAAAAATTGTGCATTTGATATCTTGGTCCACAATGACTTTCCGTTTTGTTATTCTGGCCTATAATGAATTATTTTAAATATAGTTTTTTAGTCATGATGTTAGATATATTTGTGTAACATTAGTTGTCCAAAAAAGTTATAAACTTATTATTATTTTATATAGTTTTGAAATAAAACTATTATAAATAGATTTATATAAATTGTAGTTCAAATATTTTTAGAAACTAAAAAAATAACTTACACCAATCATATTTTTTTAAAAATTGATATTAATTTAATTTTATCAAATTATATGTTGCGTAATTCTAAAATATTCGATTTAAAAATACATATTTTAGTTTTACAAAAAAATTAGATTCGAATAATTTTTTTATTTTAAGATAATTATATTTTGTATGATAAAAGAAAAATTCTTTGTTTTGCTTTAGGCCACCAAAATTACCGGCACTGTCATAATCAAATCTTAAATATTTTGGTTTACCTTTGATATTGTCCAAGCTAGTCAAGCCGGTGGAGATTCGCCGGAGATGGCTACGGCCACGGGCTTCAGGTTGAGGACCAGCCACGACGTCGTCCCACAGGTTTTCAAGTATACCCATTTTTTGTTTTGCTTAGAAAGATCTTCTTCAAATGTCTCTCCTTTAAATACATTAACACGATCGGTTCGATTTGAATTGGTCCGGTTTAGGAGATTGAAATGTGAAAACATGAGAAGTGAACCTTAACAATCTGTGTTTTGGTGATAGCTTTCTTGCAAGATTTGAACCGAGATAACCGGTATTACAAACCAAAACCAAATCGGTTATCATGACCGGGTTAACTAACCAGTGTTTATAACTTTGGACACGTGACAGACGATCATCTCAAATAGCAAATTTGGGAGCTGGTCTTTTGCAAATATTTGTCCGTTTCCTTTGGAGATAAGATTGAAGCTTTCAAGAATGTCAAAATTAGATTCTTTTTTCACTTTCAATTCTCGTATTAGACAATCTATGTATACGCATTAAAGCCTGCTTTTCCAATTAAATTGATTATTTTTTTTCGGGTCATATATTCTCTCAGCTTAATCAATCAGCTCTCAAACTTCTGAAACATTACTCTATATCTTGAGAGAGAGTAAAAGAATACATGAAACGCTAAATTCAAATGAGAATCTAACTTGGAGATAGAGAACAAAAGTCTCAATTCGAGCAAAACAGAGGAAACAGAGTTATACAGAGCCGATGCCACTTGAAGGCTCTTTACTTGGGCGCGAAGAAACCAGTCAAATATCTACTTATTTTTGTGTGATCATGATTCTTTTATTCTTTATATTAAAGAGTAAGATCTCGAGTAAAATAAGAAAAGCGTAAGATCTAGACTTTGACGATTCACATAATCATCTCTTTATGATACGAACTCCAAATGAACGCACACTCTTGTCGGTAATGAAGCGGAAGTGACTTGGATAATCCTTGAACGAGCAAGGCGGGGGAAGTGAATGGCTGCGTCGAGGGTTATGAACGGCACTCGGTAAACCCGAACCAAAGGCTAACCACCTAAGGAACGTTGTGACTCTTCGGCTAACCACCTCGGAATCGATTTGAACAGAAGGCTAACCACCTAATGCTCGGATTTGATCAAGGAGCTAACCACTCAAGGATCGTTCGATTTTCTTGGCTAACCACCAGAAGAATCGAAAAGTTCTCAAAGGAACAAAGGAGAGAAATCTCTAAAAGGGTTTATAAAATTGGATGATTCAAAATAAAGAACTACAAAGAGTATTTATAGGAAGAGAATGTGAAGGGGTGAAAAAGAAAGGCACAAAATACAATGCCTTGGAAAATACAAAGTCACATAAATGTGAAGACTAAGACCAAAGACTTTGACTAAGAATTAAAACAAGGGTTGAATGTCTCTTGGCCTTCCACGTGAGAATGCTCATTCCTTAGTATAATTTCCATGCGAAATATACTTGATATTCTTCATGAAATTAGACCGTAAATGATAAGCATAAGTGTTGCCTCATTAAAACCCCAACTCGGAAAACCCATTGGGACAAAACCGAGAAGTGGAAAAAGAGTACAACAACTTACGCTTAACGGCCAACTTCAAGAAGATATCGTAGCTGATAGTGAAGTCAAGGCGTTGAGCTTAAGTTGGTTTTCTTCCTCGATCCGAACTTCGTTAAGTAGCTTCCGAACAGCTCCGGCTAAACTCCTTGTCTTGGACCGCGTCATTGGACCTTCGGGAATGATCAAAGCTTCTTCCGGAACCTCATCCAAGGCATGCATGTTCATGATCGTATCATCCTCCCCCAGTTGAAAAGGATTTGTCCTCAAATCTTCATCTGCAATAAAGGGAATGATATCAGAAACGTTGAAGCTAGAGCTAACGGAGTACTTACCTTGGAGATCAATTTTGTAAGCATTGTCATTGATCTTCTCCAAAACCGTGAATGGTCCATCAACTCTCGGTAAGAGTTTGGACTTCCTTTCGTCCGGGAACCGCTCCTTTCGCAAGTAGATCCAAACGAGATCGTCGGGTTCAAACGTCTTTTTATTCCGTCCCTTGTTGGCTTGCTAGCGATAAAGCTCAGTCTTGTGCTCGATGTTATGCTTTGCCTTCTCGTGCATTTGCTTCACCAATTCTGCCTTCTTTTTCCCGTCCATGCTTACACGTTCACTCAAAGGCAAAGGAGTTAGATCCAAAGGTGTAAGCGGGTTAAAACCGTAAACAAGTTGAAACGGAGAGAAAGAAGTAGTGTAATGCACGGCATGGTTATATGCGAATTCAACATGAGGCAATCAATCTTCCCACGACTTAAGATTCTTTTTAATGACTGTCCGCAAAAGCGTCCCTAAGGTCCTATTGACCACCTCGGTTTGACCGTCAGTTTGCGGATGACAAGTTGTCGAGAAACAAAGCTTAGTTCCTAACTTAGACCAAAGGGTCTTCCAAAAGTAGCTAAGGAACTTGGTATCTCTATCCGAAACTATCGTCCTAGGCATTCCATGCAAACGGACAACTTCCTTAAAGAACAAATCGGCAATGTTAGATGCATTATCGGTTTTATGGCAAGGAATGAAATGAGCCATCTTAGAAAACCTATCTACAACCACAAAAACCGAATCGCTACCTCTCATAGTTCTCGGCAATCCCAACACAAAATCCATCGAGATATCGGTCCATGGTGCACTAGGAATAGGCAAAGGAGTGTACATACCTTGGCCTTGGCTTTTAGACTTAGCCAACTTACATGTCGTGCATCGGCTACAAATCCGTTCGACGTCTCGCATCATATGTGGCCAAAAGAAGTGGTCTTGCACCATAGAAAGGGTTTTGGCTACGCCGAAATGTCCCATTAAGCCACCGCCGTGTGCTTCCCTAACAAGAAGATCTCGCAAAGAAGAGTTAGGAATGCAAAGTCGGTTCTCATAGAATAAGAAACCGTCACTCTTGAAATATTTTCCCAAAGCAAATTTATCACAAGTTAGAAATACTTCCTGGAAATCGGGATCGGTTGCGTATGCTCCCTTGATCATCTCAAATCCAAGCACCTTGGCGTCTAGGGTCGAAAGTAAAGTATACATCCGGGATAGGGCATCGGCCACTACGTTCTCCTTGCCTTGCTTGTATTGGATCACATACGGGAAGGTCTCCACGAACTCCATCCAACGGGCATGTTGCTTGTTCAACTTCTGTTGGCTCTTCAAATGCCTAAGTGATTGGTGATCGGTGTGGATCACGAACTCCTTCGGCCAAAGATAGTGTTGCCACGTTTGGAGGGCACGGACTAAGGCATAGAATTCCTTGTCGTACGTCGGGTAATTGAGAGTCGCGTCTCCGAGCTTCTCACTGAAGAAGGCAATCGGTTTCTTCTCTTGCATTAGCACGGCACCGATACCTACACCAGAAGCATCGCATTCAATCTCAAACGTTTTCATAAAATCTGGTAAAACGAGAAGTGGGGCGTGAGTAAGCTTATGCTTAAGGAGCTGAAAAGCATCCTTTTGAGCCTTTTCCCATTTGAAGCCCACGTCCTTTTTGATGACTTCGGTAAGTGGCGCGACAATGGTGCTGAAATCCCGAACGAACCTTCGGTAAAAACCCGCAAGGCCGTGAAAGCTCCGAACTTCACCAACGGTCTTAGGACTCGGCCAATCTTGGATCGCCTTAATCTTGTCCTCGTCAACCTGTATACCCTGTGCACTCACCACAAAGCCTAGAAAAACAACGTTATCCGAACAAAAATAACTTTTCTTAAAGTTGCCAAAAAGAAGTTCTTTCCTAAGCACATCTAGGAAACGTAAATATCCTACATGATCATCAAGTGTCTTGCTATAAATCAGTATGTCATCGAAATAGACAACAACAAAAACACCTATAAACAACCTTAGAACATGATTCATAAGACGCATGAAAGTGCTAGGTGCGTTCGTAAGACCAAAAGGCATGACAAGCCATTCATACAAACCGTGCTTAGTCTTAAAAGCAGTTTTCCATTCGTCACATTCCTTCATCCGGATTTGGTGATAGCCACTTTTCAAATCAATCTTAGCGAAAAATACTAGACCCATGAAGTTCATCTAGCATATCATCTAGCCTAGGGATCGGATGGCGATACTTTACCGTGATGTTGTTGATGGCACGGCAATCGACACACATCCGCCAAGATCCGTCCTTCTTCGGCACAAGTAGAACCGGTACGGCACACGGGCTCATACTCTCCCGGATGTGACCCTTCTCCATAAGTTCACCGACTTGTCGTTGGAGTTCCTTGGTCTCAACCGGATTGGTTCGGTAAGTGGGCCGGATCGGAAGTGTTGCTCCGGGAACGAAGTCAATCTGATGTTCTATCCCGCAAATGGGTGGTAAACCGCCTGGGCTATCCTCCGGGAAGACATCACTATATTCATGCAAAAGAGACAACACATTGCTCGGAAGATCCGGCTCGGGATTAGTCATGCTAGCGAGAGCATCTTTAAAGATAAGCAAAACAAAGGGTTGCTTAGTGATAAGCCATGCTTAATCTCACTCGGCCTCACAAAAAGAGTTTCTTTGCTCACGGGTGTTCCCTCAAAGGTCTTTGGCTGGGTTTTTCTCAAACTCTCACTCTCATTTTTAGTAATAGAAATGTTTGGGGGATCACTCACAATGCTTTTTCCTTTGCGGTTTTGCTCAAGTTTGAGCTGGTCTAGATACACCTCATGTTGGATGGAGGTGAGATCGTGACCGATGATGATACCTTTCCTCTTAAGTTGCTGCTCCACGAGAATCGCCTTATGCAACAACTCCTCGACGGTATTATAGGATTGCATCTCCATGCGATCTTGCAAATCGCGATTCATTCTGGTTAGGAATCGGGCCATAGTTGCATCACGAGGCTCATCAACATCGGCTTTGAGCATGAGTTTCTCCATCTCCTGGTAATAATCCTCGACTCCCTTACTTCCTTGTTGAAGCCGACGCAACTTGTGGTGTAGTTCGCGACTATAGTGGATCGGTACGAACCGTCTCCGCATCAATCTTGCCATCTCGTCCCACGTCTCAACGGGATTTTCTCCTTGGCGTCTCCTGCTAGTCACAACACTATCCCACCAATCAATAGCATAATTATGAAATTCCGTGGCGGCCAACCTAACCTTCTTTTGTTCGGAAAAGTCTTGACAACCGAATACGATGTCAATCTTCTTTTCCCACTCAAGGAACGCATTTGGATCATTAGTCCCGTAGAAGGAAGGAATTCGTAGCTTCAAACCGCCGAGATCATTATCGTTTCTCCTTCTGGCCGGTTGTTGCCTACCTTGACTCCCATCGGATTCATCGGCTCGATCGTGAAATGGATTATCGACATTCTCGCCTTGTTGCTCTTGTCGGATCGGCTGGTTTTGGCCTCGTCTATGCCTTGGTGGCACTCGCGGGTTTCTTTGGACAACACTACGGTCGGATCTTTGATCCTCGGCTGAGGCATCTCCTTGCGCAACGCCGTCGTTAGCATCGTTGTTTCCTTCTTGCCTAGCCGGTGTCCTAATCTCAAGATTCATCATGCGATCGCGCATCTCTCTTAGGACATGGGTTATATTGTCCATCTTGCGCTCCATCACCTTATCACGCATCTCACGCATCTTCGGTGAATAGGAACTAGTAGAATAGTCGGACATTGTACCTCGCAAAAATTGAACAAACACATTAGTAAAAATATTCTCACAAGTGTTTCTCTCAATTTGTTCACACAACTCTTGTAAGATCCTCACAACACTCTAGAAGTTCTCCTCGGTTCTTAAGGAACTAAATCGAAACAATTCGATGGTAGCTTCAAAAACCAAATCGTCAAACTAAGATAGATAGAAAGTGAAGAATTACGAACCAATATCTATTTTTTTTTTTTTTTTTTGATTTACGATTTTTTTTTTTTTTGAATTGGTTTTGATACAAAAGATAGAAAGAAGAAGAATATGAAAAGATAGAAATGATTAGAAAATACCGCGTAATCAAGAGCGTGGCTCTGATACCACTTGATACGAACTCCCAAAGGAACACACACTCTTGTCGGTAATGAAGCGGAAGTGATTTGGATAATCCTTGAACGAGCAAGGCGGGGGAAGTGAATGGCTGCGGCGAGGGCTATGAACGGCACTCGGTAAACCCAAACCGAAGGCTAACTACCTAAGGAACGTTGTGACTCTTCGGCTAACCACCTCAGAATCGATTTGAACAGAAGGCTAACCACCTAATGCTCGGATTTGATCAAGAAGCTAACCACTCAAGGATCGTTCGATTTTCTTGGCTAACCACCCAAAAAATCGAAAAGTTCTCAAAGGAACAAAGGAGAGAAATCTCTAAAAGGGTTTATAAAATTGGATGATTCAAAATGAAGAACTACAAAGAGTATTTATAGAAAGAGAATGTGAAGGGGTGAAGAAGAAAGGCACAAAATACAATGCTTTGGAAAATACAAAGTCACATAAATGTGAAGACTAAAACCAAAGACTTTGACTAAGAATTAAAACAAGGGTTGAATGTCTCTTGGTCTTCCACGTGAGAATGCTCATTCCTTAGTATAATTTCCATGCGAAATATACTTGATATTCTTCATGAAATTAGACCGTAAATGATAAGCATAAGTGTTGCCTCATTAAAACCCTAACTCGGAAAACCCATTGGGACAAAACCGAGAAGTGGAAAAAGAGTACAACAACTTACGCTTAACGGCCAACTTCAAGAAGATATCGTAGCTGATAGTGAAGTCAAGGCGTTGAGCTTAAGTTGGTTTTCTTCCTCGATCCGAACTTCGTTAAGTAGCTTCCGAACAGCTCCGGCTAAACTCCTTGTCTTGGACCGCGTCATTGGACCTTCGGGAATGATCAAAGCTTCTTCCGGAACCTCATCCAAGGCATGCATGTTCATGATCGTATCACTTTATAGATCAAATCTCAAACCTAGAAGAGTGACTGTAAAAAGTCTAAAAACTTGCTGTCAAAGTTCTGAAACAAAACATTTAACACACAGAGAGCAACATTGTTGACTAGTAAAAAAAAAACACAACTGCTTAGTGAACTTATAACCTTTTGTAATCATCATCGTCTCTCCGATTTTCCTTCGCCTTTTTCGACAAATCTTCCAAGCCCTTATCAACATCATCCCGG
Organism: Eutrema heterophyllum; assembly: GCA_002933915.1. Taxonomy (NCBI): domain Eukaryota; kingdom Viridiplantae; phylum Streptophyta; class Magnoliopsida; order Brassicales; family Brassicaceae; genus Eutrema; species Eutrema heterophyllum. The sequence continues at coordinate 1,090,048 of PKMM01004481.1, read as the reverse complement.
GCCCTATCCGCCTCCTCACCGGACCCAACCACCGCCTCAGTCACATTCTGAGCCGTGCTCTTTGCAGTCTCCCACACATCTTTCACAGTCTCAATAGTCTTCGCCCCAACATCTTGAGCCTTTTCCTTGAACCCATGAGCCATATCCTCTGCTCTCTCCTTTGAGTCCTCTGCATATTCCTTGGCTCTGTCTTTCGTCTCTTCCGCTTTATCTGCGGCTCTATTTGCTCCTTCATTCACCTTATCCTTAGTTTCTTCTGCATAATCTTTCGTCTTCTCTTTCACATCATACGCTTTGTCCTTAGCCTTCTCTTTCGTCTCGTAAGCTTTATCAACTGCTCTGTTCACTCCTTCGTTCACTTTATCCTTAGTTTGTTCTGCATAATATTTTGTCTTCTCTTTCACATCATAAGATTTGTCCTTCGCCTTCTCTTTCGTCTCATAGGCTTTATCAGCTGCTCTGCTTGCTCCTTCATTCACTTTATCCTTAGTTTGTTCTGCATAATCTTCCGTCTTCTCTTTTACATCATATGCTTTGTCCTTAGCATTCTCTTTTGTCTCGTAAGCTTTATCAGCTGCTCTGCTAGCTCCTTCATTCACTCTATCCTTAGTTTGTTCTGCATAATCTTTCGTCTTGTCTTTAATATCATAAGCTTTGTCCCTAGCTTTCTCTTCGCCGGCCTCTGAGTATTCTCCGGATTCTTCTCTCCATTTCTTTGAATCATAAGCCAAATCAGCCCTTGAATCTCTCGCTTTCTCTACCGGATCATTTATTCCCTGGAAAAAAGAACCATTGCTCATTCTTTAAAGTTAAAAATACCACTTGATTTATTGTCACACACGTTAACCTAATACCAGCTTGTTGAATCTCCAAGCGTCTCAAACAATAGTCTTGTGGAAATCTTATATTAAAGACATGTTTGATAGTGTAAGGAAAAAAAACAAAAAAATCATCACTACTGATCACTCGTAAAATTTTAAAATTCCATTTGATTTCTTGTCACACACGCGCGTTAACCTAATAGGCTAATACCAGCTTGCAAAATCCACAAGCGTGCCAAACTATTAATTTTTTTGTGTAGATCTTATATCAGAGATAAATTTGATATTGTCTAAGAAATTCTTATAGATTTTTTTTTTGTTGTTGAAATTCCAATTTACAAATACATACGAAATAGTAAAAGAAAATTACATATCACAATTTACATGTAAATAAAATAGTTTTGATAATCGGAATCAAAGAACTAGTAAATTTATACACACGCTTAAAAACCGGTTATGCAACGATTAAATTACCTGAGAATGGTTAACCGAGGAGGCAAAAAAGACGCGAGAGACTTTCCGACCATTCACCACCGCAAGAGTTCTCGGAGTCGGAGCTCGGCTTTTAGGGAAAGTCTTGAAGAGACCGAAAAAGACGTTCTCATTAGTTGCATAGCCACCATATTCATCAATCAAAGAAATAATTTCTTCTTCTTCTTCTTCGTTTTGGCTTTCGAAAATGTTTTTCTCTTCTGAATTTTTCACTTTTTTTTTTTTTTTTTTTTTTTTTTTTTTTTTCGTTGCAAACTTATGGAGCCACCAAGGACAGCTAGCAGCACGAATTTGACACGTGCCTAACAGCTTTGCGGCTCCTTTAGCTCTTCGCTTTGACTGATTTTTTTTTCCGGACCACCAAAGTTTGTTCCGTACCAAATTTGCAAATAATATTTGTGGCGGGGAGGGAGAATGCAATTATATAGATAGTTGTGGTAGTTAGAGATATAACTATCAAAATTTGTAAATAATGAAAATAGATGAATTTTTAGCTTATTTTTATGAAAAAAAGAATCGAGCAACTATCGAACAATAAACAGAGAGTTTGTTGCTCGAGAAGAACATACATGATTCGAAAACGTTTTGGACAAAGTTTTTAAGAAGTAAACTGGATTAATATTTCGATTCTCAGGAGAGATTTACAAGAACAAAGAAAAGACAAGTGTTTGAATCTAGAGCTAAATTGTAGTTGAGAGTGGTGTAGAGAGTTGAAATCTGGTCCTTAACTCCTTGTCCTTGTTTTATACTCCGAGATCGTGTTTAACGTTTCCGTTTACTTCGCCTTATTCGCCATGAATGGTCTTTATGTCCGAAGCTCTGACCGTTACATTTAGGCGATTTAACTCACCGGTTTGAACGAGTCTTTGGTCTCGGCGGATTGATTAACGATTCTGCATTTAATCCATTTTATTTGTAGATGTTCACTCCAATGGGGTTTTCAGTTCTGTTCGCCACCTCATTAACCCATTTGATCTCGTTGGAATTCTTTGACTTGACTGGACCTTTTTACCATATGTTTACTGAGCCCAAATAACTGGCCGATATTTCAACCCCACAATAGTTATGGGGTCTCTTCTAATTTGATATAAGCTTAGACTAAGACGAAGAAGTTTTCTGTGTATTCACTTTGAGCAATGCGTACANTATATATGCCATGTCAACTACGTTAGCCCAATTTCATAATCAGAGCAAATGAGAACAAATTACAAGCTAGATATTAAGGAGTCAAGAGTAAATGAGAAAGATATCATAGTATCATAGACATTATTCCATAATAGTCCTCCTCAAGTTCCAGCATAGAGATCGGTAATGCCTAACTTGTCGATGAACAATTCGAGTTCCTTACGCCCTAAGGCTTTAGTAAAGATGTCGGCAAGCTGTGCTTTGGTAGAGATATGTGAAGTCTTGACATTGCCACTAAATATCTCTGTTTCGATATGTTTAGTTCTTTGGTGAATAACAGGATTGGCACCAATAACAAGGATATTTGCGTGAACACCTTGTGATCTTGAAGAAGAAATTTTAGTAAAAACCAAATTGAGAAATAAAATTTATAAACAAAACTTGTTTTCTTGGCCTTCAAATCCGCGTGCACAGGATCTTTTCTCCTTTCCAACCTCGAACCTAATAAGTTATATTTCATCCCTTTCAGCATTGCTTTCACAAGTGAGACATTAATACCAGCTTAAAATGCCGTACACAAACGAGGTATTCCGTCTTTATTCGCAAGAAACGAAGCTCTTGTTGATTTGTGTTTACAAGACAATCAGCTGTCTTTCATACGGCGGCCTTTCAAGACTAAGTGCAGAGGAGTGTCTCCATCAAACATATAGATTCAGTCTTTCTCTCTTCTTCAGACAGTGTACCTTGAAACAAATGTAACCGCCCGCAATAAGAGCTTCAAAAACAGCTAAATGGCCGGCACTAGCAGCGACAATAGAAGACAAGGACATTCAGAGACAATGCTTTTTCACAGCTTCAAGATGACCAGAAGCAGAAGCAAGATGAAGAACAAAATCTCCTCCATCGCTCTTGAGACATGTCATTGGTGTTACTCCGTAGCTTCTCTTAACTTCTCCAGGCATTCGCTGAGCTAAAGATCTCAGGATTCATTGGAAAGTACTCACCAGGGAGGTCGAAAAGATCATAAATTCTGAGATTGATAAAGAAATCTGCCACAGCTATTGCTAATCTCCTCTGGCTTGAAGGGAATCTCTTTGAACTGAGTGAGCTGGTCATGATCTTTGTCTCAGTTGCCAACTGACAGTTGGTCATGAGACACACGTGTCTGTTCCTCAATTCTATCTAAACGTGCTTCAGAATTGTCCATCTAAAAAATCTAAAATCATCATACAAATTGTTTTGGAAATAGAAAGTTTCAGCTCCCTCACCAACAAATAGTCAACCATACAAAGAAGAGAGAGACTTACCAAACGGAAGAAAGAGATCAGAAATGCAAGAGGATTTGCTAAAGCTTTGCGATAGTCGTCCATTATATAACTGCATGTGCATGCAGAGAGATCAGTGTAAGTGTATAATCAAAGTCAATGCAGAAACATAGTGAAGTTGTTTTTTTTAAAGCACCTCTCTGTTTCTTATTCATTCATTACTTCAATTTGTCCCGTGTCAAAAACTTATTTTATTCAGATACAAGTCCTTGTATTATATCATTCTTTTTAATTATTTCCACATCTGATATGGTTTGGTCTACCCCGAATTATGATAGACCGTATAATTGATTAGGGCAGTGGCTACTACATAATGGATACCATATCCTTTCAATTATTTCCAGTTTTAGTTTGTTGTCTGTCGCTTGAAATCCAATGACTATTTTATCTTCTTAGGAGAATGATTCAAAAGATAGTAATTCGCCAGATCGTGACACATGTCAAGTTAATCGATAAGATTTTGATATGTGTTTAATAAATTTCCAACTAGATATTAACACATAATATAAAGAATAAAAGAAAAAAATATAATCTACACTTAATTTGAAAAGTAAAGTTAGCAAACAAAAATACAAAAAAAAAAAAAAAAATTAATTTAAAAAGCCAAAGTTAAAAAAAAAATGAAATTAAAAGTTGCGTATATATTAAGGAAATTTTAAAAAAATTAAAAAAAGATAAATAACAAAATACTGTTATATTAAGGAAAGAGCTAAATACATTTTTTATTTTTAGATCAAAATAGCTTTAAGATTGAGGAATATTTTTAAATACTAAAGTTTTTTTAAAAAGTTAAAAAATAGCTTTTCTAATAAGAATAAAGAAATAAAAAAAATTAGTATAAAGCTGAATGTTTCAAAATTGCTAATTCACCTGATCGCTATATATGTCAAGTCAAAGTTGAAAAATTTTAAAATCGATTAATAAAAAATTATAAAATTCGGAAAATTTAGTAACCGATTCATAATTTTAAAAGATAAATTTACTTTAAAAAATAACAAAAAATTAAATGTATTTTAAAAGGAAAAATTAATATAAAAAAAAAATCCTTAGTTTTTCCATTTAGATTAAGGAAATTAATTATAAAAGGAAAAGAATTATATTTTCTTATCTCTCTATAAATTACAATTTGGTACTATGTCAATTATACACCAAAAAATTAAAAATCCAATAATCGTATCCAAAGTTATATACTGCATATGTTTCACCAAAATTTTCCTTCAATACATATATTTATTTCATCAGAAATGAAGTTTCTAAAATTATGTATTATATATTTTTTTGGGTGATCTAATTTTGTTTTCTATTTTTTCGATTTTAATTTTTTACGGGTTATAAAATATTAAATTACAAATCCGCATATATGGGGTATTTATCTAGTTATATTTAAAGCATAATGTTTCAAAGTTAGTAACTCGCATAATCGCGACACATGTTAAGTTGATCGATCAAATTATGACACGTGTAAAAACATTTCTAATTATATTTTAACATATAATATTAATAATAAAATTTATAATTGATTACTAATTCTAAAAGTTAAAAAGAAAAAAAACAATAGTTATGTTTGATTGAAGAAATAAAACAAAAATTATAAATAAAAGAGAAAGTTTAAAAAAAAAAAAAAAAAAA